>CM046659.1:3034673-3072369 GCA_025594165.1 Tamias sibiricus
GTCATTATTCATATCCCCTTGCCCCCGTCCTCACCCCTTTATTCTATTTAGCATTCCTTCATTCCTCTCATCCTCCCTCCCTTGCCATTTAAGTCAGGATCATCATAGCAATGTAATCATTCAACCTTTGATTTTTTTGGATTGGCTAACTTCACTTAGCATTATTTTCTCCAACTGTATTCATTTACCTGCGAATACCATGATTTTATTCTCTTTTAGTGCTCAGTAGTGTTCCATTGTGTATATATAACAAATCTTCCCTATCCATTCATCTGCTGATAGTCATCAGGGTTGTTTCCACAATCTAGCTATTGTGAATTGTGCTGCTACATCAGAGACAAATCCTCAGAAAGAGAAACTAGGAAATCCACTCCAGTTAGTGTAGCCTCAGGGAAAAACAAAACAAAAAAAAAAAAAAAACTCTTGGATATCAACTTAACAAAGTAAGTGAAACACCTCTTCAATGAAAACTACAGCATACTAAAAAAAAAAAAAAAAAAAAAAAAAAAAAAAAAAAAAAAAAAAAAAGAAAGAAATTAATGAAGATCTTAGAAGATGGAAAGATATACCTTGTTCATGGATAGGTAGAATTAATATTGTCAAAATGACCATTCTCCCAAAAGCACTATATAGTTTCAATGGAATATCAATCAAAATCCCAATATCATTCCTCATATAAATAAAAAAGCAATCATGAAATACATCTGGAAAAATAAGAGACCAAGAATAGTCAAAGCAATTCTTAGCAAGAAGAGTGAAGTTGGTGGCATTATTATTTCAGACCTTAAATTGTATTACAAAGCAATTGTAACAAAAACAGTATGGTATTGGAATCAAAATAGACCAGTTGAATAATGGTACAGAATAGAAGGCTCAGAGACTAACCCACACACTTGCAGTTATCTTTTCTACCTGTTAAATAAAACTTTTTGCTCTTGCAAAAACATAGATCTTGCATCTGCTTTCAGAGAGCATTTTCTGAGTACTTTAATTTCCACCATGATTTAGTTCATGTCTCCTTTACCTCATTGAAACCTCAGGACTGGCAGAGGAGAATCTCTCAGCTGCTTCCTGAGCCCTGGTGGATGCTGGGGTCACTTGTCCTAAACATGATGCCCATCACCTGGAGAGAGGCTGTATTGTGTAGTTCTGTAAATAAGATTTCAGGAATTTGAAAGTTGAATTATTTTTTTCTTTCATATCCAATGAGCTTTATCTAAACAAATTATCCATTGCAATTTTTAGTTCTAAATACAAACATAAATATGAAACCCATAGACTCACATATAATTCAATAAATACATTTTTAAACAATTTAAACATTGCTACCCTGAAGGGAATTCAATAGTTTTAAACATTGCAACATTTGGCATTAAAGAAAGAAGCTGCTATTTTGAAGGACTTGCTCCTGAATATTTTGCCAGTAAGCACAGTTTAATTTAGTATAAATTTAAGCAAATTCAAATAGCTGATTAAATATTTGATAGTTGTAAACTTCCTATAATCTCACATAGAACAAAAGCACACATTGTTAGAATTTGAAATCAATGAGAAAAAATTAAATATATATATATAAAAAAGAATTTTCTAAATTATGAGCACACTAGTTGATATTTACATTATGTTGTTTACATTCAGTTTATTATGATGACTTAGCAAAGTAAATTGAAGATAAGATAAATGTGGTGGTATGTTTTTAAAGCTTTATCTTCTCAGAGTTGCATATTTATTATATAAAATTCAAGGTGAGATAAATCAATTTGTATAGTTATGTGGTCAAATAGTGTACTACATAAATTTTGCCTTGGAATAGGCTACAGATTAGTGCATATCAATAAATGGAATAATAGTCCATTTCATTTGTTTTTAATTTATGCCAAGATGATTCCATCAGTAGTTTCAGTCGAATCTATTACCCAAATTTGTCCAATGCAACATTAAAATATGAACATTAGGAATATAGTAATTCTATACCTTGAACCTACAGCCATGGAAATAATAAAAAAACGCCTGATTCAACTATTTTGAATAGCAGAATAAATAATTGTATGCTATACTCTGGTGTCTTTTATTTGTAATGATATTTCATCATCCACATTACTAATAAAATCAGTATCTCTCTCCATCAGAGACACAGCTAGTGATTATGGCAGCATTTCCATACTTACACCGAAACTTAGCTCTACTGAGGCAGAGGACAGCACACTGACATGTGGGTGCCAGGTGTCATGATGGATTAAAGGCTGTGCAAACCCAGTGGTCCATCCCATCTCTTCTTGGTGTGGGGAGCCCACCAGCCTCTCTGCCCCAGTCACTGTGAAGCACAACCTGGCTGTGGGCCACATGTGCACTATGAGCTGCAGAGCACCAGGGCATGGCCCTCTCTGCACGTGGCCCTCACCATCCATCCTCGCCTTCACCCTCCCTGCACCTTCCCATCTCCAGTGGACACTGTCCTCTCTCTTTCCAGGGACCTGATGAAGTAGCTTACCCAACATTAGTAGTGGTGTGGTGATGGTCTCCCTCTGCTTGACTCATTTCAGCTAGGTTATGTGCTGCTGGCCATGCCCAGGGCCAGGAGACACAGGATGTCATTTTTTTTTTTTTTTTTTTTTTTTTTTTTTGCTAAATTACATTCTTCCTCTGTGGATAGCATTTTTTCACATCTCCTTTAAAGGACATCTTGGTGATTATGAGTACAGTTTCTACGATCATTGAACTGGAATTAAGGACAGGCATTGTGAACACCATATCCCACCTGCAGTACTCACTGGGCAGAGGTCCTGTCCCCAACCTCATGTTGTCCCACTCCATGTCTCTGCTGGCCACATGATGTGTTGCATAGGGTGGGGTCTACTGCCTGCTACTCTCCATGCTGCCCCTGGAGATGGTAGACTTACATGCTGGGGCCTTAATAGTCTATTCTTCCAGGCCCCAACTAGCCATGCACCTCGAAGGAATCTCTGTAGTGGCCACACCTGGGACTAAGCTCCACTTGAGCCCTAGGTTTAACCATGCCATCCTCAGGTGTTCAGATGGAGGAAGACCCACCTCTACACTCTGGCACATTTGTGCCTGAAGATTTAGCCACACAGGTGCTGCAAGGTTGGCTTCTGTGTTACAATTCCCGCTGCCAGAGCAGAGCTGGCACAGACCAACATTTTACCCAGTCCCAGGGCTGCGTCCACATCTTTAGTTGTTATTTGAACACCTCAAACAGAAGAGCATGGGCCTCTGCACCTTCCTTATCCATTCAGTCACCATCCCTTGTGTTGGAATTCTGGAAGGAGGCTATGCCTCCCAGGCAGAAGGCCACACATCCCCAGGTACTTTGTAAAAAAGACTACCTTTCCCAGGTGCCCTGGCCACTGACCCCTGACCTCCGGCAGCCTATGGAGACACTAGCCCCCAGAAGTTTGCCTGACCAGCAGTCGGCTATTTAAGCCAGCCCTGGACTGAAACCTCTCTCTGTTCCTGCGTGTCCCTGTTCCCATTCGTCCTTTCAATATCCCCCTTCCCTTCCCTTCCTTTCTCCTACCCTTGCCCACATGGCACCCCAATAAACCCTTTTATTTCACTAACACGGTGTTCCCGGCTAAGTTAACTGTGTTCAGCATTTTCTAACACCTTGGAACTAGCTGTGTAAACTAAAATGCAAGCTTAGCATGTGCTAAAGTACTTTAATTTTATTCCCAGAACAAATAGAACACAAATTGTTTGACGTAAAAATTTAACAGTAACTGGATAACATATTTACATTTGAAGAACAAGCACACAATTTTTCAAAAGAAAAGAGGATAGATTGTAGAATGATTCAGTCTCGCAGTGAATTTTCAGGTATAAGGCACAAATTTACTGCCTGAACTTAAAATTTATCCAACAGGGAGTTTTATCAGGTAAAGGTGTAAAAAAAGGCATGGGATCCTGGTTTCCCTATTAGACAAAGAGTGCTCCCTGTCATGCTCTGGCTGTGTTGGGGGCTCAACACAAGTCAGTGTGTGTTCATCCTTACCAAATGCCCACTTACAGATGAAGAGCTGCTAGAGGAACTAATGTTAAATACCTTTGTGCTGTAGGATCAATCCACATAAATCCATAAGACATACTGCATATCTGATGCTTGTTAGCCTGCAACTGCAGACTCCTGGATCACTACTTTCAGATCACTGCGAGATGCACCAAACCACCATGCCGGGGTCCAGCCCTAGCAGGGTCGGGGGTCTTCCTGGTCCAGGGGATGTGACGAGGTAAACAGTGTCGGCGATGGATGGACAACAACCACACAGACTCACAGGCCAGTGCAGAATGCTGACAACTTTATTGATTTGACACACAGTTTTTATATATTTTTTTAAGCATATCATGCCAAGAAAGTAGTTACCAAAAACCCTTAGAACTCTTAGTACAGAACAGGCCTATCAGAAGTGTAATTATATGAGTTAATGACCCCCACCATATTTCCTACTATTGTTCTAAATCTACGAATATGATCAGTAAAATTGATCTGAAGTTCCTATTCCTACCTTAATGCACTTAACAATATTCATCACCTTGTGTTTCATAATAGTAAACATGCCAGTCCTTTGACTCTATTATTGCCTAAGTTAAATTTTAAGTTCGGGTAGGTCAAGAGGCAAGAGTTAGTGACCTCAGTGGTTGCCATGGCAAATTTCCTTGTAGATAATTGCCATATTGTTTAGTAAAGTAAATCTTACTAGAACGGGGTCACAGGTACCAGAATCTTAACATTTAACTTATGCCTATGAATACTTTTACCCCTCCACCATATAACATTTCCTGATTCTGGATCTAACTAACCCATGGGACACAAGAGAGGGTCTCTGTAGTAGGAAGCACTGTAATTTTATTCTGTTTCTGATTACTAACAGTGAGACTATGTGCTTTTTGCGTACTCATAACTGGAGAAACAGGTGGCTCTGTGACTTTTCTCATATATAACAATACATGTTTAAAACAATCACCCCAGGAAAAAGACACATCACACGGTGGCAGAAAATTATTTTACTGTTTGTGGTAGGGAAGGGGCTATGGTTTCCAAAATTTTATTAATATTCTCAGAAAATGCTGTAGAATTCCCCTCACCCCCAGCAATCACCACTAGAAAATTTATTGAGTATTATATTATTAAGAAGATAGTGCAGAAAAGGCACCAGAACCCAGAGGCAGACATCTGGCATTTTCCCGAGATGATGAGAACTTGCAAACATCATTCTCCCAGTGGATCCTTGTCAAACACTGGTTGGATTGCCAGGTGCCCGCGCACCACCATGATGTCACTAAGGAGGGAACCGAGCAAACATCACCAGGAAGCCCCAGTCTGTTCAGGAGCAGCAGCAAGGTTGTGGGTCCAGGAATTGAGAGCACAGGCTTAGACACTGGGTAATGGGCTCACAGGCATGATCTCTGCACACTGAACACAACCATTCATGAACCAGTCAGCACTTTTACACAGAACAAAGCATGGCACTGATAAACAAATTTAATTTTATCCTAAGATTGGGAGCCACAAAGTTTTTAAGAAGTTTATTTCTATTTTACTAAGCTATTTATTTGGCTTAATCATTGTCTGAGAGCTAATCTTATTTGGAATTCCTGTCCATGCTCTAAACTCACACATGCCTGGCTCTCTGTGACCAGATAAGAAACCCACCCTACAACCTCAGTAGCTCCTCAAATATATTCTGATGTTGGAGTCTGAATTACACCCTACCTTGAAATGTCAAGCCATGTAGATCAATAACCTGCTCTTTGCCTTTGTAATATGATTGCCAGTGTAATAAGCAAAGGCGACTTAAACTGGACTCAAACTGTCCCCACCTGATGGCCCATTAACCTACCCTTAAACCTTCCCCACCTGGGGGCTTGAGGGCATATTAACCCTTTGCTTTATAATACCTGCTCTTGCGATGAGCAGGTGCCATTTCCTGCCACCCTGCTTTGTGCTGGACGTAGTTGGTGGCCCTGGCCATAATAAAGGCTTCATTGGCTATTACATGAGTGGCTTGTGAGACATGTTTCTTGCAAATTGGGTACAACATTTGGAGGCCCATAGCGAGTTTATTTATTATTCTTGCCCTCATGCCCAAATTTGGCCTCCTGTGCCATAACATGGTCTCCTTCTTGGGGTAGGGGATAGCTCCTGATAGACGTTCCTCAACCTTGCCCTGAGAGGACTGCTGCTCAGTTCTCTGGATGTCTCTACAAAGCCGCCTGTTCACCTGTCTGGTGAGCTCTTCTGGGGGACAAGGTCAGACTGGACACAGTTGTGTTATAAGCAAAGGTGACTTAAACTGGACTTAAACTGTCTCAACCCAATGGCCAATTAACCCACCCTTAATGGCCCATTAAATAGTCTCCACCTGAGGTCCTGAGGGCGTATTAACCCTGTGATTTATAAACCCTGCCCTTGTTATAAACAGGTGCAATTTTCTACTATCCTGCTTTGTGCTGGATGTAGTTAGTGGCCCCAGCTGGAATAAAGGCTTCGTTGGCTATTATGTGAGTGGCTTGTGAGAATTTTTTTTCCTGCAAAGTGGGTACAACACCAGAATTTCTAGCTAAAAGTTCCCAAGACTCATTCCTTTGTAATTTTGTGCTATAAAATTTCTTTCCTGGAGAGCTGGGGTGCTATCCTCAGGCTCTGCAACTTTGGGTGAGCAAGCCACTGGGCAGCTTTCTTTGTGTACTCAATATAAGCTTCCTTTAATTTGTCTTAAAATTGGAGTTGGTAGTCTTTTCTCTGTATCATGGTTTACAGGCACAAAAAAACTTCCATTAGGTGATTTGTGCACATGCAGCAAATGAAACATTAGGAGGGGTTGTAGACCCATAATGCCTCTTCTATGCTGGGCATCAGGTTGAATGGAATATGATAGCTGTCACCAGATAAACCAGCACTCTCATATCTGCTGGGTCTCTGCTCCACATGAGGCCTCCACCCAGAGCTGCTTTATGGTAGAAGGACATGCAAATAGGTCCTCCCTGTGCTCCTGAAAAGCCAGCCCACCCTGACCTGTAGCTCTGCAGAGGAGCTCAGCCCTGGACTCCAAGCTCATTCCACTCAATGATCAGGACTGAATTACAGCTGCTCACCATGGAGAGTGTGCTCAGCTGGGTTTTCCTTGTGGCTGTTGTAAAAGGTAATTAATGGAGAACCAGAGATTTTGAGTGTGTGAGTAGACAGGAGTGAGAGAAAATGTGGATGAGTTACCATGTCCTGACCAAGCTGCCTCTGTGTCTGCAGGTGTCCAGGATGACATTCAGCTGGTGGAGTCTGGGGGAAGCGTGGTGCAGCCTGGGGGTTCCTGCAACTCTCCTGTGCAGCCTCTGGATTCACCTTCAGTAGCTATAACATGCACTGTGTCCGCCAGGCTCCAGGGAAAGGGACTGGAGTGGGTCTCATACATTAGTAGTTTTAGAAGTTTCAGATTCACCTTCTCCAGGGAAGACTCCTAGAACACGCTGAACCTGCAAATGAGCAGTCTAGTAGTCGAGATCTTGGACAGCTATTACTGTACCAGAGACAGTGAGGGGAACTCAGAGTGAGCCCAGACACAATACTTCCTGCAGGTCATTCAGGGCCAGCAGGGAGCGCTCAGCACACAAGGAGCTCAAGGTCACCTAGGAGAAGGTGCAGAGTGGATGTGGGGGCTGGTTTCCTGTGTCTGGGGTCCTTTCCTTATACCAACTTTCCAGGGGATCCCGTGGACTGTGGTCTATCCTTACTTTGACCTCTCTGAGTTATAATTATTTTTTGGTGAATATTTTCTTTTTAAAATAGTGCATTATGGATAGAATTAGTATTTTATTTATTTTGATATGATCATATACATTAGTTGACTATAAAACCTCTTTTTCCCTCCAAGTGAATGCCCATTCATTGTTTCCTACTCCCCAATTACTTTATTCTTTCTTAAATTTGTATTTTTTATTAAATTAGCACAACACACACACGCACACACACACACACACACACGTGAGAAACTCACTGTGGTACACGCCACACGTGCAGGATTCACACGTGTGCAGAATTAGCCCTTCACACCTGCTCAGTTCACTCCTGGCTCCTCCCTTTTCCTGTCCCTCCACTCTCACCCTTAGTGACCTTCCTCTTTTCCACTGATCTCTTCTATGCTCTTGGTGTTCCACTTTCTTTATTTTCCTTATTTGTGGCAGCTTCCACATATGACAGAAAACACTCAGATCTGACACTCTGAACCCTTTTTCCTTCTTCTTCCCTGATGTTCTCCAGCTCCGTCCATTTACCATAATTTCTCTCTTCCTAATGGCTGAGTATAGCTGCTTTATTGGTATATAACTCACATTTTATTTATTCATCCATTAATTATGGGCATGTGGGCTGGTTGCATAACTTTGCTCTTGGGAACTGCACTGGATAAACTCCACAATGGCAGTGTCACCGTAGAGTGGTGACTTTAGGTCTTTGGGATAAATACCAAATAGTGGGATAGCTGATTTCCACTGTTTTCCTCACGATATTAATTACAAACATTATGTAAAAGTTCTCCACATTATGGTTTTGGGCCTACCACAGGTGATTCAGATTTTTAAAAAGATAATAAGTAAGTGAAATCGGTTGAAATTAGTTAAAGCCATATCCTAAAGTCCATGGTTCCCAAATAAATTTAAAAATGACAATAACATCATGTTTAATATCCTATGTCAATATCCTAAAGGAATACTACCTAACAACATAGTTCCTCAAGCACTAATGTAAAATCAGTAAAAGTACAATTGTTTACATTTACAGCAGGATGTGGATTGAATAATCTCACAAACACAGAGAGCATTTCTGGTCACTTTGCACATTAACACACACTCAGAACCACACACTCATATGTAAGCACACTATCAGCTGTGCACAAGATGGTCACACCTTTGTACCAGGAGAAGCAGATGGTGAAAGTCGTCAAGAGAGAAGTCAAAATCTTGCTCCATAAATGCCACCAATTTGGTTCTCTCTGTGTCCCCAGCTCCTTAGCTCTGCTCCTCTGAGATTCCCACCTATAGCCTGTGTCTATGATGAGACCTGCAGGACAGCAGAGCAACCTTGCTGATCTCAAGCTGCCCACCTTGCAAAATTAGAAGCAGCTCTATGGAGACAATACACATTTAATAAAAGAGAAAGAAAGAAAAGAAAGAAAAACAGATCTTCAAATTCACCAGAATGTCAAGATCACCTGGGTGTGCACAGAGGAAAAGGGGACCTGTGCACTTCTCAGGAAGCAGAGCAACAGCCAATGCAAACACACATGAGAAATCAAAGCCTCTGCACCATTTATACTTCAAACATTATCAGTGCATCAAGGAGGCAATACAGGACATGGTGAATTATTAATAGAGGGAAATTTAAATATGGGAGGACACAGTCCTCCCACCACATGAGGCCAGTGCTTGTGTGCAGTCTCCAGCACCCCAGAACCTGGTCCAGGAAATCTGGATGCTGCCTCTGTTGCTGGCTCTTTTTTGCAGTGAGCTTCCAGGAGGAACACCTGCTGCTTTTCCTCTAGCCTCAACTCATTGAGAGGACATGACCACATTCAGTTTTCTTGGTCACTTCCTGTTCCTGGGTAATTTTTGCTAATCCAACACATCATCCTGTCCCTGCCCATGACGTATTCCAATCTTCTGTGCCCTGCGTCTGGGTGTGGAAACATTAGGAGCATATGCTCCACATGCAAACTACAGGCTTGATAGACAGGGTGCTGGTGATGGACAGCAACAGCCTGAATACGCCTCTCCCCTACCATGCCATGAGCCTCTTCACACTGTTGGTTATTTCCCTCTTTTTTGTTTGTTTGTTTGTTTGTTTGTTTTTTGTTTTTTTTTTGTACCGGGGATTGAACTCAGGGGCACTCGACCACTGGGCCACATCCCCAGCCCTTTTTTGTATTTTATTAGAAACAGGGTCTCACTGAGTTTCTAAGTGCCTCACCATTGCTGAGGCTGGCTTTGAACTCGTGATCCTCCTGCCACAGACTCCCAAGTGCTGGGATTACAGGTGTGTGCACCACCATGACTAGCTTCCTGGGGTCTTTATGTCAATATGAAATGAGGTGATTAAATCCCCTGGAAATTGATCAGGTGAAAGGATTATGGAGTTTTGATAGCTTGTATGATTTACAAATGAGATGCCCTTAAAGCTCATATGTAAGATAATGAAGGAAGGCTCAGAGACGACTAGACTACAAGAACTCTTTACCTAAAGTGGATTAATTCACTTACATAAATTCTTTTGCAGCATCTGTAGGAAGGTGTGGTGTGCCTGCAGGAGGTGGAGATTTTTTTCTAAGTTGCACTCCCCATAACTGTGGTCACAGTGGCAAAGTGATGTCACCTCTGGTAAATTTTTATAAGATCTTCTCATGGCGTTGGCTCTGCTTGCCACCACCATGCTGAGGAGATCTCACCACAATCCAGCATTCAGTGACAGGAGTTCATGGATGGCAAGTCACAGGGTATTGTTTAAAGAGACCTGAATCTTGGGAATGGTAGTCCCTCAGCCCACATGAGCTTGAGGGGACCATTGACAGAGACCTGCCATGTCAGAAGTAGCTTGCCAGCTCCAGGTGAGCTTGCTTCTTCTGAGAAGCTTTGACTCTGCAAATGGACTGAGCTATCATGAAGGTCCTCTCTGAAACATGGTGAGAACATTTCAGTGAAGAAGGAAGACAGAGACAGAGAGCAAGGTGTGCATGTCCTCAAGAGCTGGGTGGGCACCTGCAGGAAATTGCAGCCCACATACCTGAGCTGAAGTACCTCATCATCAGCCTCCTTCAGCCTCCAGGAAAGGAGCTGCAGTGAATGGGGCTCATTGATGTCAATGAAGTCACAACTCATAACCCCTCCCCAAAGTATTGAGTCACCATGTCCATAGACTCATATAAGAACCAGTTTTCCCAACAGTTGAGCTCTGTGATCAGTGAGGATGCAGTGGTGTATTCCTGTGTAGGACTCACAGTGGGGGACTTCAGGGTGACCTCAGACACTAGGCTTCCTGCGTAGTAGTTAAGAAGAACACAGGCATTAGAACCATCAGAAAGCTCACACAGGGGTGGATATCAGGGCAAGTAGGTGCACTGGTGACACTGGTGATCCATGAGCAACAAAAGGGACAAAGTATCAGGTGCAGAGAGGAAGCTGTAGAATGAGGGGCTTCCTGTAAGCCTTATGGGGCTTCCTCCCCTTCTCTACCTAATAGAACCTCAAGAGACCCTGCAATGCATCTACTAAAGAGGACTGTGGAATGTCCAAGCCCATAGCATTGAACAGACACTTTGTTAAATTTTTCTGCATTTATAAGTACATATTTTCTGAATCTCATTATTATGCATTTCCCTGAAAGGCAGACCCAACTTATATAAAGCTGAAAGTAGACTGAAGTCTACACAACTCCAGTGTCTTTGGAAAATGGAAGTATCAGCATCATTACCAGCATCTTAAAGTCATTCTGCTGATTTTGTCATCAAGAGGGACTGCCACATGCAGGGCTCAGTATCTCTGATTAAGAATGAGGAATTTGTGCCCCTGTCCTCAAGTTCTGAGGACTTCCAACCTTTCTGCAGCACCACACAATAGTCCTGGTCCCCTGGCTTCTCCCCACCACCATGTACAGCACCTCTGCCTGGAGGAAGCAGGGAGGGGAGCCTGACGGGACTCAGGGCAGTGTCCAGCTTCATGAGCCCTTGTTCAGGGGGTTTGAATAGCAGGGTGCCTCTCCTCAGCTCTCCTCTGCCAGACTGTGAAGTACCACTTTGAATTTGTTCAGGTAACTCCCAAGGACATGGTCACGGAGTGATTCTTGGTGGCTGAGTGAAAACTGCTTGGGACCTGCTCCATGACAAGGTGCATTCTGATACTGATAGTGCCCTCTGGTGCTTTCCTGTGCTGCATTTCTGTTGGCTACATTCTCTCAATTTCCATCTCAAGTTTCTGCTTACTTTGTGATCCTGGAGCCTGGGGATGTTATTTTTGCAGATTTCAACATCTTATTCAGTTGACTTTATGGTCTACAGGGGTACCATGTGGACCCCAGGACTCTGTGCATGCTGAAGCCTGCTCTACCAGTGGCCAAACCCTAGGACTGTCATTTTTGATTGTTACAACCAGCTGCACATCTTGGGGAGGCAGAAGCAGAGGTCTGGGTTCTCAATCATGGCCTGTTGGTCAGCTCAGGACACGTGGTCCACTCATCATCCAACACTCTCTTTCCTTGGAAGAGAGCCCCCCTGATCCCTCCTGTTGACTTTGCTGGGTTTGCAGGATGAGTTTACCGCCCATACCCATGTTATGGGTGAGAACAGACAAGCTGCACCTGCATCATCCATGGCCCTGTGCCTGTTATCTCAGCTCCTCCCTCTCTCCATCCCTTGCGCTCCATCACAGCCACTGTCCTGTTGTGCTCCTGTGAGGTCAGCTTTTTACACTGACATGAGAATGAGGCCAGGAAGAGTCTGATTTTCAGGCCTGGCCTTTCTTTTTAGTGCTATAACCTAAAATTGGGTCCATGAGCTTTGCATCACTGTGGCAAATTCCTGAGACAATCAACACACGAACAATAAGCTTTATGTGGCTCATGTCTTCCAATGCTCTAGTTCATGAAGAAAGGAGTCCATTGTATTTACACCTTTCCTAAATGTGCAAGGGAGCAATGCAGAGAGCCCACCTTGGGAAAACCACTCACTTCCTTGCTAAAATTCAAAATGGAGGGAGAAAAAAACTGGGGACTCACAACTCCCTTGCAGGTCATGTCAATAGTAATTGGCATAAATTCCACGAGCCCCCATGTCCTAAGGGATCGCTCACTCCCCAGCAGCCCAAGTGGCTGCAAAACAACCTTAGCACATTAAATTCATCAAATTTTGGGATGGTATTCATACACCTAATTATTCTATCCCTGAACACAAAGATTCACATCCATCTCATGATTCAGGACATATTCAGTCCTCATACTTGAGTCCCTAATAGCATAAATGCTCCAGCAAAGCTCCAAAGTCCAGTGCAAAGATTCTAAAAAGTTCAGGGAAAACTTGTCTGTGTGCATTAAAATCAAAGAGAGGTTTCATATGCCCATGTTTTATGGGAGGGTTCTTGACAGCCCCACAACAGAGCCCAGCTTGACCTAGCTCCCCGTATTACCTCTTAGTAGTCTTGGCCCACATTCTGCTGCTTCCTGAGAGAGCACTGTTCACTACTGGTTCCTCTGATCCTGGTTTCTCCAAGGCAGCCCTGCCTACATCACACACCTCCATGCATCACCTGCCAGGGCTTCCAGCAGGGACTCTGACTCCTGACACCATCTCGCCTCCCAGGCTTTTCTTTCAAGTCTCAGTTGAAGCCTCAGAGAACCTGATCCTCCTGCACTCAGCCTGCACACAAAGCCAGCATGATGTGGCTGAGGACAAGGTCAGCTTCAGTAGGGAACAGGTCCTGCAACCCTCGAATCATGGCTGGGGAAACTCTGATCACCTTGCTGGATGAACAGGGGAAACCATGCCCTGGGCAGTCCTGGGTCAGGCATCCCAGAGCTCACTCCCACATGTCCTGCCTAAGAGTCTTTTAAATTTTCATCTCAACCTCTGAGCGGGGGAAGCTGGGCCTTTTTGACCTCTAGGACTCTAAAACCAACTTCCATCTTCTGGGTGCAAAGCCTTGGGCTGCTCTCAGTGGAGCTGCTGGCCTCACCCTCCTGGCCACAGCTCCTGGGCAGCACCACAAATGTGCTGCTCTCCAGGCTAACTGCAAAGCACCAGCTCTGCCTGCACTGCTCCTCTCTGCCCTCCCTCTCCTGCACATGGCCTGACATCAGTCTGGAGCCACAGCCCAGGGCATTCCCTGTGTCCTTGAGATTGTCTCTATCCACAGTCTGCTCCAGCCTGAGAGAGCCCAGCTCCCACCAAGTGTCAGGTAATCCACAAAATGGGATCTTATGTTGTCACCAGGTGTGTCTGCCTGTGAGCTGGAAAAGGTCTGTGCAATAGTCAGGTCCAAGGTGAGAGCAAAAATACAAATACTCCACTCCCTCTTGTCAGATATTTGTTACTGGACACAGTGAACCACAACTCATGCTTCTGTTTGTGATTTTACATTTGAACCATGGAGTTAACACAGAACCATATCATGATTTTGTGCATGTGTAAAAAAAATTAATGGGTGATAAATGCCAAACAGAAAAAAAAATAGGCAAAAATAATTGTATTCCCTTAAAGCTACTATGTACACAGTTCTAGTCCATGACACTGCCATCTGCCCTCAGTCGTGCTGGACCTTGGCCTCCACCCAGAACTGCTATATAGCAGGAGGACATGCAAATAGGGCCTCCCTCTTTTTATGAAAACCAGCCACCCTGACCTACAGATCTGCAGAGCAGCCCAGCCCTTGACTCCCAGCTCAGCCCACTCAGTGATCAGGACTGAACACAGCTGCTCACCATGGAGAGTGTGCTCAGCTGGGTTTTCCCTGTGGCTGTTTTAAAAGGGAATAAATGGAATACAAGGACAATGACTGTTTTAATTACCTCTTTTGCTGTGATTAAATACCCAAAAAGAACAAGTGTAGAGGAGGAAAGTTTATTGGAGACCTCATGGTTTCAAGGGTCTCAGTTCATACATAGCAGGCTCCATGCCTTGAGACTCAAGGTGAGGTAGAACATCATGGTTCAAAGTGTGGAGGAGGAAAGCAGCTCATGTGATGATCAGTAAGCAGACAGAGGGACTCACTCATCCAATAAAAATATATTCTCCAAAGACATGCACCCTGTGACCCACAACCTCCAAACACATTAACTCAAATCAATTTTCAATCTTGTAGTCCCATCACAGGATTAGTTCTCTGACTGGGTGAAGCCTTTCATAAGCCATTATTTTTTAGTATACCTTCTTGCACTGTCTCACACATGAACCTTAGGGAACACCTGATAGCTAAATCATAACACTGAGTGTCTGTGCAGACAGGACTAAAAGAAAAAGTGGATGAGTGACAGTGTCCTGACAAGGCTGTCTATGTGTTGCAGGTGTCCAGTGTGCCGTGCAGCTGGTTTAGCCTGGGGGATGCCTGGTGCAGCTGGGGGTCCGTGAGACTGTCCTGTGCAGCTTCTGAATTCACCTTCAGTGACTCCTGGAAGCACTGGGTCTGCCAGGCTCCATGAAGGGGCTGGAGAGGATCTCATAAGTTAGTAGTAGTAGTAGTGACAGCACCTACTACCCAGACTCGTGAAGGGCAGATTTACCATCTTCAGAGACAATGTCATGTTCTGTACCTGCAAATGAGCAGTCTGAGATCTGAGGACATGTGCATCTTCTACTGAGCAAGAGACCCTCTGAAGGGACCTCAGTGTGAGTCCAGACACAAACCTCCCTGCAAGGGCTCCACAGGCCAGCAGGGGGCGCACAGCACACAGGGAGCTCAGGGTCACCCAGGAGCAGGTGCAGAGGGAGGTTGAGGGCTGCTCCCCTGTTAGTTGTGGAGGTTTCCTCTCCACCCCACTGGGTCTGAGGCAGGAAGTCTCTCTAGTTCATCGATCAGTTTTATATCTAAAGACTCTGGATAAATTTTTCTCTTTTTTATTTTGCAGAGTGACAGGACCACAGGGTTGTTCAAAGCCCCAAACCACAAATCCCATTTAAAAGCAGGTGCAGGTAAATGGATGAAGTTGGAGAATATAATGCTAAGTGAAATCAGTCAATCTCAAAAATCCAAATACCGAATGTTTTCTCTGATATAAGGAAGCCGGTTCACAGTATTGATGGGTCGGGGTACATAGGAGGACTAGAGGAACACTATAATGGTCAAAGGGAAGGGAAAGGGAGGGTGCAAGGGGGGAAGGGGGGAAAAGTGGTTGAATAAGATGGATATCATTATTCTAAATGCACGATTGAAGACTTGAATGCTGTGAATATACTTTGAATACAAACTGTTTTATGTAAAAAGATGCTCTATATGTATAGTATGAACTGTAATACATACTACTATAAATAAAAATTAAAAAAATAAAATAAATAAAAGCAGGTGCAGAGGGAGGTTCAAGCTGTTCCCTCTCCACTGCTGGGGCTTTCCTCTCCACCAGAAGATTCCCAGGGGATCGTTTCCAGATAGAGATTATTGGGCCTCTGCTCCAATTTTAAATTGATAGTCACCACTGCAAGGGGACAGAGATTCACCATGCACAAGCTGAGGGTGAGGTTATACCTGCTCATGTGAGTCGCCTCACAGTGGGCCCCAAGGTCTCCTGAGTCCTATGCAGAGTTGGGGACAACACTTGTGAGGCACACAATTAGTCACAGGGTAGACTTGCTCCTCTGGACTCAGAGTCAGACAAAATGGACTGTGGGTCAGGACACAACTTTTTCTAGGACACAGAGTTAACAGCTCATGCACATCAGCAAGGGGCACTGAGGGAGGACCCAATAACCTGTGCTGTTTTTGAGACCAACTTGGCATCAGAAATTCTGCTGCCATTGGGTCACAGATATTCAGGAGAGCTCCACAGTCCAGCACAGGGCAGCATGGTCCTCGTCACAAGTGGCACAGGCAGAACAAATGGAGCCTGATCCCTCCAGAGAGAAGAGCCCTTTAGCAGCCAGAGGAAGAGGAGAAGGTCCCCAGGGGTATGGGGTCTATGGGCACCCTCCTGCTCTCAGCCCTGTGTTAGAACCTTGCTGCAGAACCAGGAGGGACTTCTCCATGAGTGTACCCTGTGATGTCGGGGCTAGGGAACTGTCACAGATACAGAGAACTTGAGGGACACTTTGAGTCCCCCACAGTGATAGCCAGGGAGAGCTGGTGGGTGCAGCAGGACTCAGCTGACCTGAAGGAGCAGGGGACGGAGCTGATCCCCCACAGTGTCAGGAGCCAGCAGGGAACTTTCCACCTGGATTTTTAAGATCAACCAGCACAAGAAGAAGAGGAGCCCAGGGACTTTCTCAGCTCTGTGACTAGAAATGGGGCCAGAGGGAATGAAGAGAGAGCTCAGCAAGAAGTCCCCAGTCATACCTGTCCATGTGACAATGGGTGAATAAGATGAATCCAAACTAATTAGTTGATGTGGCATCAGCTGTCCTGAAATAATTGGTGCAATCTTCCTGTAAAGTGTCTCCCTTTGGCCTCTTCCTTCCTAGGTTTGGACTCATCATGTGACCTCTGTGTCAGTCCCTGGTCTGCTCAGGCAGCCTGCTCCTCCTAGGCTCAGGTGGGCAAGGGGCACAGGTCTGGAAATTTATGCATCTGTTCCCGCATGTCCCACTCTGGTCAACGAATTATTAACAGGAGGCTTCATGACCATATTTTTCATAAAGCCTCAGGAATACCTTGTTGGGAAGCTAATATTACATTTTATTTTTCTGTCCCCTCCGAGTCACACATAACATGATTTTTTTTTTTTTTTTTTCTAAATGGTGTGTGAAGAATCCCATAGGTTCCTTGTTATTTTTCTGAGGAGTAGATTCACAGCACCTAGGTGAGGTGGTTCTGGATCACCTGAAACTCACAGTGCTGTGGGCTGCAAGGTGCTGGGGTCAGTGGCGCAGCCTTGACAGGTGAGGTGCTGCAGGCAGACAGCAGAGGTACAGTGCCCATCTGTTCCCAAGGGCTGCCAGGGTTGGACCCCTCCAGCAGACCCAGGTCAGCACTTCAGCAGGCCTCACGACAGGAGAGTTAGTTGTCACCATCTGAAGAGGGCACAGGGCAGGACAAGGACTAGATGCTCTTAGCACCCCAGGTCTGTCTTTGCACCTTCACAGGGACTTTGCACTGTCTGCTCAGGCCTGCCGAGCTGCACTGGGGAAACTTGTTTGGGGTTACAGTGCCTCTGCAGTGCTCCCTGTGGCCCTGCAAATGGTGTGTGGCCCCTTTAGAGCCTGCCCTGATCTCAGCATGTGCTGCCACTCAGGGATGGCATGTGGGTCTTCCCTCACCTTGTACAGTGTGGACTTGTGGCAGCTGCTTCCTGTGTCTGCAGGCTGATGGACAGTTCCTCCCTGACAGCGCAGACAGCTGGGTAGGGAGGCTGAAGGGAGCAGCCAGCTGCTTCACAGGACCCGTGGGTGGGGTCCCTGCATGTCTCTGTGCAGTGGAGCCTGGGGGTGGAGCCCCTGCTGCCTCTGCTCTGTCCCAGGCAATGCTGTGGCTTCTTTCCCAAAAGTTCCCAAACTGCGCATAGGGCTGTGGGGCTCAGGTGCTCCAGCAGCACTTGTGCCACCTGTCTGGGGTGAAGGATAATTGACAACTGCTTGTGTGGCAGGGGCAGTGTTTGTACCTTCACAATGGGTCCCACCTGAGGGTGGTTTAGGCAGAGGTCCTGCCTGTCACCCATGTGCTCTGTCTGGTGGGAGCAGGATGAGCCCTCCCTCCCTCCACTGTGCTCTGTCCTGCACCACTGGCCATAGACTGACCCAGGCCTATGGGGCAGGGAGAAGAGCAGGGGCCTCTGCAGCTTCCTCATCCACTAAGGCAGCATCCCAAGGAACTGGCCTGTAACCTGAAAGGCAAATTTTACATGTGCTAAAGTGTGTGGATATTTTAAGTAAAAAAAAATTCAGAAAGCATCCTTTGTAAAAATGTTAACTGTAACTGGATTACAGATTGACATTGGAAGCACAAGCCCACATTTTTTTTTCAAAATAAAAGAGGATAATTTTTTTAATGTCTCAGTCTGATAGCAAATTTTCATATATAATTCAAGAATCCACTGCACAAAATCAAACTTTAACAAACAAGAGCTTGAAAACTTCCAAGGTGTGGAAATCTTGGAGAATCCTGGTTTTCCTAGCAAACACTGAATGCTCAAGTCATGAATTTCTGTGCTTTTGTAAAGAGCTTTTGACTGACACTCCAGGACACTTTTTCTGTCATGCTTTTATTTTTCTGTATACATTTGTCGCCTCCTAGGAATGTTTTATATAGTTATGAGTCTGGGCATAGCATAGATAACTGTGAATTTAAAGAATAATATAACTGGCAAAGTGGATTGAAATTTATTAATGCCATAAGACTGAGTTGCATGGTCCTAAGATGAATTTTAAAACAACAATATCTTAGTGTTTAATGTTTCTAAAATTAAAATCCTAAAGTTCCACTAACCTACAACATAATTTTTCAAATATTAATTTAAAATCAATAAAAGTTCAATTATTTACATTTCTAGCAGCAGGTGAATTGAGGAATCCCACAAACACATAGAGTACTTTTGGGTTACATTGTACAACAACACACACTCAGACCCACAGACTCAGTGGCCAGCACACACTCTCACCTGTGCACAAGACAGTCACAGCTGAGTGACCCGGAGGAGCAGATGATGAATCCATCAAGTCAGAGGTCAAAAGTTTGCTGCATGAATGCCAGCCCTTAGGTTTTTTCTAAGTCCCCAGGTTTACAGCTATGCTTCTCTGAAATTTCTGTCAGAAACCTGGATCTATAATGAGACCTCCAGGACAGTAGAGCAACCTCAATGACCTCAAACTGCCCACACTGTAAAGGTCAGGAACAGCTCTATGGAGACCATTCACATGTACAAAACACAGATCTCCTCATTAACTGGGAAGTTCCAGAACCGCCTGTGTGTGCACAGAGGCAAAGTGGGCCTGTGCACTTCTCAGGAAGCAGAGCTGCAGCCTATGCCAACACACAGGAGAACTAAAACCTCTGCACCATTTACACTTCAAGCATCATCAGTGCTGCAAGGAGGCAATACAGGGCATGGTGAATTGTAAATAGCAGGAAATTTAAATATGGGAGAACAGACCTCCCACCACAGGGGGCCAGGGCTTGTGTGCAGGCTCCAGCACCCCAGAAGCTGGTCCAGGAGATCTGCCTGCTGTCACTGTGCTGGCTCTATTCTGCAGTGAGCTTCCAGGAGGAACACTGCTTTTCCCTCAGGCCTGGCGTTCCCTGGAAGACATATCCACATTCACTCTCCACAGTCACTCCCTGGTCCTGGGTAATTCTTCTCTCATCCAACACATCAACATGGTCCTGCCCGTGACATCTTCCCATCCTCTGCGTCCTGTGTCTGTGTGTGAAAACATGAGGTGCATTCTGCACGCTCCACATGCAGACCACAGGCTTGGCAGACAAGGTGCTGGTGATAAACAGCAACAGCCTGGACACACCTCACCCCTACCATGCACATGAGCCTCTTCACACAGTCGGTTATTTCCCTGGGGTCTTATGTCAACGTGAAATGAGGTAATTAATTACCTTTGAAATTGATCAGGTAGAAGGATTACCAGGGCAGGGATTGCTTGTTATTGTTCACAAATGAGGTGCCCCAAAAGCTTATATGTGAGACAATTAAGGAAGGCTCAGAGGTGACGTGACTCAATTATTTGAAGTCTTTACCTAAAATGGATTATCACTGACATGGATTCACTTGCAGCATCTGTAGGCAGGTGCAGTGTGGCTGCAGGATGTGGGTCACTTGGGTGTGGCTGCCTTTAGTGTTCACATATTGTCCCTGTTGAGCTGAGCTCTCCTGCTTCCTGATGGCAACATCCAGAGCTGCTGTCCTCATCTATGTCCTTCTGCCATGATGTTCCTCCTCAACTGGCCCAGAGCTAAGGACTTGTCCACCATGCACTCCTACCTATGAAACTGTGAAGGAAAGGATATTTTTGCATCTCTAGTTTGCACTCGTCAAAACTATGGTCACAGTGGCAAAGAGATGTCAAACACTGGTAAATATTTAGGACATTTTCTCATGGGCTGGCCTGTGCTTACCACAACGACTCCCAGGAGATCTCAACACAATGCAGGACTCAGTGACACGAAGTCATGAAGGGCAAGTAACAAGGTGTTGTTTACAGAGTCCTGAGTCTGGCACAGGTAGCCCCTTGGCCAACATGAACGTCAGGGGGCCATTGACAGAGACCTGCCATGACACCAGGAGCTGCATGGGTCCAGGTGAGCTTGTTGCTTCTGAGAAGCTTTGGCTGTGCAGAGGGACTGAGCGACCATGAAGGTCCTCTCTCCAACATGGGGAACATTTCAGTGAAGCAGAAAGACAGAGACAGAGAACAAGATCTGCACTTTCTAGAGAGCTCAGAGGGCACCTTCAGGAAACTGTCCCCCACATCCCTGAGGAGGACCTCATTATCAGCCTCCATCAGACTCCAGGGAAGGGGCTGAGGTCCATGGGGCTCATTGATGGCAATGGAGGCACAACTCATAAACTCTCCCTGAAGAGTCGAGTCACCATGTCCAGAGACCATGTAAGAACCAGTTCCCTGTACAGTTGATCTCTGTGACCAGTGAAGATGCAGCCTGTATTACTGTCCAGGACCCACAGTGGGAGACTTCATTTTGACCTCAGGCACAAGCCTCCCTGCATGGTAGCTAAGAACAGCAGAGACATTAGGACCAGCAGGTAGCTGGGACCAGCAGGGAGCTCGGACCAGCAGGGGATCAGAATCATCAACAGAAAATCAGGACCAGCACTGGAAGCTCAGGAGCAGAGGTGGAGCTGAGGACAAGCTGAGGACAAGCAGGTGCCCTGGGGAACCTTGAGCAAAAGAAAGGACTAAGGTGCAGGTGCAGAAGGAAGCTAAGAGTGAGGGGCTTCCTGTAAGCCTGTGGGGTTTCCTCTCCTTCTCTACCTTATAGAAACTCTAGAGGCCCTGCAATGCTCCCACCAAGTGTCAGGTCATCCACAAAATGAGTCTCTGAGAATGTCACCTGGTGTGTCCACCTGTGTGCTGGAGGAGGGTCAGGGGACCAGTTTTGTCTAATTTGAGAGCAAAAGTCCAAATAAACGAATTTTCTCTTGCCAGATATGTGCTATTGGACACAGTGAACCACCACTCATGCTTATGTTTGTGATTTTACATTCGCACCATGCAGTTAACATTGTCCCTAAATCATGATTTTGTGCATGTGCAAAAAATATTAACGGATGATAAAGCCAAACAGGAGAAAAAATAGGCAAAATAATTACATCCCCTTAATGCTACTATGTACAGAGTAGCATGACACTCCCATCTGCACTCAGTGCTGCTCTACCTGGGCCTCCTCCCAGAGCTGCTATATGGCAGAAGGATATGCAAATAGGGGCTCCCTGTGCTCATGCCCTGGGCTGCTCTCAGTGGAGCTGCTGGCCTCACCCTCCTGGCCACAGCTCCTGGGCAGCACCACAAATGTGCTGCTCTCCAGGCCAAAGTGCAAAGCACCAGCTCTGCCTGCACTGCTCCTCTCTGCCCCTCCCTGTCCTGCACATGGCCTGACATCAGTCAGGAGTCACAGCCCAGGGCATTCCCTATGTCCTTGAGATTGTCTCTATCCACAGTCTGCTCCAGCCTGAGTGAGCCCAGCTCCCACCACTTCTCTGGTCATCCACAAATTGTGGTTCTTAGGTTGTCACCAGGTGTGTCTGCATGTCAGCTGGTGGAGGACTGTGGAATAGTCATGGCCAAGGTGAAAGCAAAAGCACAAAGACTCCACTCCCTCTTGCCAGATATGTGTTATTGGACACAGTGAACCACCACTCATGCTTCTGTTTGTGATTTTATATTCACAACATAGAGTTAACACTGTCCCCGTGTCATGATTTGGTGCAGGTTTAAAACAAATTATAGATGATAAATGCCAAATAGAAAAATAATAAGCACAAGTAATTGTATTCCCTTAATGCTACTATGTACATAGTTCTAGCCCATGTCACTGCCATCTGCCCTCAGTGCTGCTCTACTCGGGTCTCCACCCAGAGCTGATATATAGCAGGAGCACATGCAAATAGGTCCTCCTTCTGCTCATAAAACCCAGCCACCCTGACCTGCAGCTTTGCAGAAGAGCCTAGCCCTGGACTCGCAGCTCAGCCCACTCAGTGATCAGGACAGAATACAGCTGTTCACTATGGAGAGTGTGCTCAGCTGGGTTTTCCTTGTGGCTGTTTTAAAAGAGAATAAATTGAGAACCAGAAATCCTGAGTGTGTGAGTTGACACAAGTGAGAGAAAAATGAGTGACAGGGTCCTGACAAGGCTGCCTCTTTGTTTGTAGGAGTACAGGGTGACATGCACCTGTTGGAGTCTGGGGCAGGCCTGGTGCAGCCTGGGGGTTCCCTGAAATTCTCTTGTGCAACCTCTGGATTTGCCTTCAGTAGCTACTGGATGATCTTTCTTCACCGTTTCCAGTGCCTGGTGTGGGTTGGAGAAATTAACCCAAGTGGTGGTAGCACCAACTATCCAGATTTTGTGAAAGGCCGATTCACCATCTCCCGCGACAAATTTCAAGAACACGCGATACTGCAAATGAACAGTCTGAGATCTGAGGACACCTCCAACCTATTACTGCACTAGAGATACAGTTAGTGGACCTCAGGGTGAGCCCAGACACAAACCTCCCTGCAGAGCACCCAGGGCCAGCAGGGGGCGCTCAGCACATAGGAAACTCAGGGTCGGGACAGGAGCAGGTGCAAAGAATTTTGGTTTGTTTTCCTGTCTGGGTGGGGAGCTTAACCATGTAGAGCTTCCCAGAAGAGCTCCGTTGGCTTGTCAATACAATATTTTAAAATATCTGAATATAAGAAATCTTTTGGTAAGTCACTTTTTCTCATTGAAATTAGTGCATCACAGTTATACTGATTGTCAATAATCACTTGACATAGTCATGCACACTCATTGAACATAAAGATCTATTTCAGTCCTCAGTTCCTCTTCATTCCTTCCTTCCTCCCTCCCTGTTATCCTCTGCTGAACTTCCTTCTATTTTTTGAAATTTTCTTTTAATTAACACTACACACATGCACATACACGCACACACACACACACACACACACACACACACATGAGAAACTCATGTGGTACATTCCTACATGAGCAAGATTTATGTGTGTGCAGAATTAACCATTCACATTTGCTCAGTTCACTCCCTGGTTCCTCCCTTTTCCTGTCTCCTGCATCACCCTTAGTTACCTTCCTCTTCTCCACTGATCTCTTCTATTTCTTGGGATTCCACCTGCCTTTGTTTTTCTAAGTTGTTCTAGCTTCCACATATAAGAAAAAACACTCAACCCTGACTCCCTCCGTTTTCCTTCTTTCTCTTGCCCTGATGTTCTCCAGCTCCATCCATTCCCCATAATTTCACTCAATCTAATGTCTGAGTAGAGCTGCATGTTGTATAGAATCCATATTTTGGGAAGCAAATGTCCATTTACTTATGTGAGGATGCTAAGGAAAAGCCCTAAATCTGGTCAATATGCACAGAAATATATAAATTCAGAAGAAACGTTGGTGTATGTGAGCTGTCAGTCACTCATTATGAGGTTCTGTGACACGCACACCCCACACCCAGGCCCCAAAGCAGAGGTGCCCACTCCTCATGCAGCTGTGTGGCCTATGGACTGGGGTGACTTGAGCAAGGTCTTGGAGGGAAGGGGTCCCTTGGCAAAATTCCAGGAGGGATCGTGGTCAGCTCTGCATGGACTGTGGAAGGTGGAGGATGGCTCTGCCACTGGGCTCAGGACCTGAGGGTATGTTGTGCCCAGGACCACTCTGACCCCAACTTATTGTGAGCTGACCCCGAGCCTGAGTAGCCCCAGGATACCAGGCTGCTGGGGAGAGGCAGCTTGGAGCCTGTCTGTGTTTCCAGCCACGGTGGCTGGATTGCAGGATCATAGACACGGATGTCCTGGGCTCTGTTCCTGGTCACTTCAGGGCCCACCCTGTCCTGAGAGTTCAGCTCCAATCTGGGTGAGGATGAGCAGCAGCTATTTGTACATCCCAGATTGTCCTAAGCTACTCCTGATTCATTCCATTAATATACATCATTTTGTGTATTTTCCAAAAGTTGTTAATTGAGAGTTAAAACATGATTTTCTATATAAAAATTATAAGATACTAAAACTTTTATATTTTATATCAGTGCATCTGATTTCTGTTTTAATCAACAATACATACACATTTCTAATTATTTTTAATATTTTTGTTTGAGCATTTCAATTACACATAATTATGTCGTTTATTTTGGTATATTTAATGATGCATAAACAATTTTTATGGAAGAGCCGTTGCTTCCTGAACGTACTGTTCATATGAAATTTCTCTACTTTTCATCATCTTCTCAAATTATCATCTATTTCTCTTTATACCAAGAAAAAACACAATGATTTTCCTTTGATGTATGTCCTGATGTACTTATATATATACATAATATTAGTATTATGTACAATACATTTTTCATTAGTGGACAACAATAATATTTTAACTGAAAAACCTAATATCCCCAATTGTTTATTTTCCCCAGTGATTTAATTTCTGTCTCCTTGGCCTCATTTAAACCTCTGCAGGGCCAGCTCAACTCCTTTCTGAGCCATGGTAGATGCTGGGATGTGTTTCCCTAAACATGACACCCCTCACGTGCAGACAGTCTGTATTTGATTGCTTAAGCCTGCATTTATAATTATAATATTTGGACTTGTATGAATTAGATTTAGGGATTTGACTTTTTAATACATTGTGAAGGACCTGAATAAGCAAAGAGGTGATGTATGCTGTTATCTTTCTCATGTGATGGTGTTTGATCATCAACATCACTAAGAATGTCAGCATCTCTCTCCATCAGACACACAGCTGCTGATTCAACCTGTATTTTCATACTTACACTGAAACCTTGCCCTAGTGAGGCAGAAGACAGCACCATGACACATGGGTGCTAGGTGTCATGATGGACCCCAGGCTGTGCATATTTAGCTGTCCATCACCTGTCCCTCCTTGCTGTGGAAGCCCACCAGTCGCTGTGCTCCAGTCACTGTGAAGCACAGCCTGGCTGTGGGCCACAGGTGCACTGTGACCTGAGGAGCACCAGGACAAGGCCCTCTCTGCACATGGTCCTCAACACTCACCCTCACCCTTGCCCTCCTTGAACCTTCCCATCTCCAGTGGCCACTGTCCCCTCTCTTTCCAGGGACCTGATGCAGTAGCTTCCCAACTTGAGTGATGGTGAGTTGATGGTCTCCCTCTGCCTGATGCATTTCAGTAGGTCCATGTGTTCCAGGGCCATGCCCAGTGAGGAGGGATACAATGACATTTTTCAAATAACATTTTTTTATTTTTAAATTATATTTTTCTTCTATGGATAGCAAATTTTAAACGTTTATATTCAGGGACAATGTGTTAAAAATGAAAACTGCTTCAACACTCATGAAGTTAAAAAGTTAAGCTCAGGTCTCATGGACTCCACATTACATCTAATGTGTACACTAGGCAGAGGTTCTGTCCCCAAGCTTCAGGCTTTCCCACCCTATGTCTCTCCTGGCCTCAAGACATGCTGCACAGGATGGACTCTCTAGCTGTTGCTCTCCAAGCTGTCCCTGCACCTGGTAGACCTACAAGGCTGGAGCCCTAGGGGTCCTTGCTCCCCAGCACCAGTGTGTGCTGATTCCAGTCTGTGCAGCTCTGAGCAGCTCCTGAGGCTGATGGTAACAATGAGAGAGCTGCACTGCAGCAGGTTCTGGAGACCAGGGTGCAAACACCCAGGTGCTGCTCCATACCAGGTCTTCCTGAGGCTGCACCAGCACACGGCAGGAAGGCATGAGGCAAAGAGAGGGAGATGGGACTGAATTCTCTTGGTGGTGCTGAGATCACACTGTGGGCTCAGCATGCAAGAAAGTCCCTCTACCGGCCCTAGGGAAATCCAAGTGACTTGGACCTGGTGGTAGGTTGTTTTCTCCATTCTGGGACCTTGTGGACATGCTGAGGTTTGCAGAGCAGCATCATTTAGGACAACAATTTCTGCTTCCAAGAGTGTTTCAAGATATTTGTTCCATACAAGCAATCAGAATCCCCCAGGTCTTCAGTGCACAGGAATAGGAAGGGAGGCATAAATCACAGATGGTAAATAATAGATAGATAGATAGATAGATAGATAGATAGATAGACAGACAGAGAGATATGTAATACAACATAAATAGATAATAGATGTTAGATTTAGTATAAATGCCAGTTGGACAGAAAGAATCAACTAGTCTCACTAGCTCTAAGCCTAAGCAAACATTGCCACAATTTTCAAAGCCATTTCTGACCTTAACCTTGTGTCACCTTCCATCAGTTTCTTTCACAGAATCCATGGAAATGACAAAGTGGATGCTGGACATGACAAATGGAGCCATGGATAGGGCTGAATTACACCAGGGCTGCAGCCTCCTTTTCTCAGCAGAAGCCCAAGGCCAGGGCCTCTCCTGCTCTATCTCACCCTCAGGTGCACATGTCCTGACCTTGGCCTAATAAACATGGAGACACGGGGGAGCTTGGCACTGTCTGCACTAGCAGGGGCTGGGTTACTTTCACTACCTCCAACATGGGAAAGACCTTCATGGCCACCACCTGTGACAATGTCCAGATGACCAAGAGCCAGGTCTACAGTGCAGTTGCTGAGGGCGACCCCACAGGCCACAAGAGCTTAGACTCTGTGCCTTGTGGTCAGCGAGTCCCAAGGGCAGGGTGCACATACTGACCATGTGGGGAGTAATGAGGGGCCAGGTGCAGTGGTGGGAATAAAGCCTGACCGTGGACACAGCACCAAGTCCATGGGGACACTCGCTGGTCCTTCTCCCAGGCTCCTCACGAGAGCATGAGACACATGACACCCTGTGGACTCAGCAGATGACTGAAAATGAGGACAGAGGCTGGATTTCTCCCTGCCCACACATGTGCCCTGTGCCCACCACAGATGGCAGCAGCATGTGCACGTTACGGTTCTGTGTAAATGGGATTCTCCTGAGCTGAAGGAGGCCCTCACAGGGAGGCACAGCCTTCCCACAGCAGGGAGACTCTGAGGCCCACAGCTGGATGCCTCCCTTGGAAGCAGGTGGCAGCAGAGTGAAGAACATGCAGGGCACATATTCAATGCAGGAGGGTTCTAAGGACCTCCCCAGGTGTGTGGACCTGGGAGCTGGAGGAGTGTCAGGGGAGCAGCTGTGTTCAGTATGAGAGCAAAAGACCAGGTACTCGGTCATTCTTTCATACATGAGCTGTTGGACACAGTGAACCAGCACTCAGGCTTCTGTGGCTGATATTCCATTTGCAAATGGGAGTGAGCACTGATACCTGCATGATATATTTTAGGGGTCTTATGAAGATCACTTCTGAAATGATACTTGTAAAGAGAAAAGATCACAGAAGTAGTTCTACCTTCATGAATGCTCTTCTATCCACAATGCTGCCCGTGACACTCCCCTCTGATCTAGTGGTGCTCTACCTGAAGGCCTCCACTAGAGCTTCCTATTCACCAGGAGGACATGCAAATATGGCCTTCATATGCTCTTGAAAATCAGCCCACCATGATCTTATAGCTCTGCAGAAGAGTCCAGCCCTGGACTCCCAGCTCAGCCCACTCAGTGATCGGGACTGAGCACAGCTGCTCACCATGGAGAGTGTGCTCAGCTGGGTGTTCCTTGTGTCTCTTTTGAAAGGTAATTAATGGAGAACCAGAGATCCTGAATGTGTGAATGTACACAAGTGAGAAAAAGAGTGGATGAATGACAGTGCCCTGACCAGGCTGTTTCTGTGTTTGCAGGTGTCCAGTGTGACATGCAGCTGGTGAAGTCTGGGGAGGGCTTGGTGCAGCCTGGGAGTTCCATGCACCTCTCCTGTGCAGCCTCTGGATTCACCTTCAGTAGCTATGGGATGACCTGAGTCTTCCAGGCTTTATTGAAGCTGCTGGATTGGATCTAATCCAGTAGTAGTGATGGCAGTAATGCTTAATATGGCAACTCCTTGAAGGGCTGATACACCATCTCCAGAAACAGTGTCAGCAATGTGCTGTACCTGCAAATGCAGAGTCTGAGATCTGAGAACACTGCCACCTGTTACTGTGTCAGAGACTCAGTGAAGGACCTCATTGAGTGCCCAGAGAGCAACCTCTCTCCAGGTCGCCCAGGGCCAAAAGGGGGTCTCAGCACATCTGGAGCTCAGGGTCAGCCCGGAAGAATGTGCAAAGGGAGGAGAGCAGAGTGCATTTAAGTCCCTGAGCTTCCTTAGCAGCCATATCTGCCCTGAACTTGCATGGGGATTCTCGAGGTCTCTCCTGTCTCAGAATCTCAGAAGCTTTCCTTTCTCTAGGTCAAGCTTATCTGAAGTAACCCTCTTGCACCACAAGCCACTCAACAATATTTCCTGATGAAGGTAAGTTTTTTTTTTTTTTTCAGTATTTCCTGCACTGTGTTTTCCATGTGACCTTTATGAACTTAGCTTTTCAGTACCAGAGATTGAAAACAGGGTGACCTACCCAGCAACTCCATCCATCCCTGTTTGCATCTTATTTTGAGACAGCTTCTCCCTAACATGCCCAGGCTGGCCTTGAACTGCTCAGCCTTTTGCCTCATTCTCCTCAGTTTCTGGTGTTACAGGTGGTCTTCTCCTCACTCCGCTGAAATTATTAGTTTCTGAGGTCTTGTATTATTCCCTTCATGCTCAATTGGATCCTCTGTTCCCTTGTCACGACCCCTTCAAATTCCAGGCTACCCAGGAACCTTAATGTGATGGATCAGGTCATAGTACACACTTTATCCTGGAGTCCTTATAGTGAAAGAACATTCCACCCCTTAGACCTTGACAATGTCTGGATGCAGTTGTTGTTCTCAAGTGTTAAAAAGGAATTGTTCTGACATCTAGTGTTAGACAGCAATGAGGCTGCCAAACCTCCTGCCATCACAGAATAGCCTCCAGAGCAAGGAATTATCTGACACAAATATTCATGAACTCAGCTGAAAAATGCTGACAAAAAGCCCTAACCCTTGTCGAATGCACAGATATATCTATGTTCTGAGTGAACTTTGGTGTGTTTGAGATGTCTATCCCTCATGATGAGGCTCTGTGACACCCACACCCCAAACCAGGGCTTCAAGGGAGAGATAACTACTCTTCATGCATTGTTGTGTGGCCTGTGGACAGGGGTGATATGACCATGGTTTTATAGATAAAGGGGCTGCCTTCGCATAGACAAAGGGGGAGGATGGTCAGCTCTGCATGGACTGTGGGAGCTGCAGGTCAGCTCTACCACTGGCCATAGGACCCTGAAGACACTGTTCCCAGAACCACACTGACCCCATCTTGCTCTGAGGTGACCCCGAGTCTGAGAAGCCCCAGGAAACCTGGATGCTGGGGAGAAGCAGCTTGGAGCCTGCCTGGGTTTCCAGCCACTGTGGCTCGACTGCAGGACCAGAGAAAGTGACTCCCTGGGCTCTGTCCCTGCTCACCTCACTGCCCACCCTGTCCTGAGAGTCCAGGTCCAGTCTGAGAGAGGATAAGCATGGAAAATTGTTATGTACAAGATTGTCCTAAGGTACTCCTGTTTCATTTTAAAAAATTAGAACTTTTTATTTATTTTCAAAATGTGAGTTTAGAACTATAGCATTGATTTGTATAATAAATTTATAGCTACCCTGTTAGACTATAATGTTGATAACAAATCATTAGTCTTATATTTCTATCAATAATAGTTTCAAGTTTTTCTTCATTTAAATATTTTTGTGCAGTATAATTTTGCAAAATTGTTTAGTTCATTATGGCATATTCATATATACATAATCAAAATTTTATAGCAAAGAGGTTTCTTTGTGCCCATATTTTCTACCTGAAATTTTCATGCCTGGTATCATCTCTTCAATTTATCATTTATCTTTCTTCATATTAAATACAATAAAGATTTTCCTTTATTATGTGTCTCTGTTGGCCTTAGAAATACCTGAATAATAATTTGACACTGAAAAAAAATTGTATTTTAGTGAACAAAATGAATATTGCATGTAATTAAAGACAGATAATCCCAATTATTTATTTTCTCTAAAAGTGTAGTTTCTGTCTCCTTTGCCTCCTTAAAACCTCAGGACTTGTTCTGGGGCCTAGCTCTATTCCTTCCTGAGCCCCAGTGGATTCTGGGATCTCTTTTGCTAAACATGACACCCCTCACATACAGTCAATCTATATTTCATTGCTTAAGCCTGATTTTCTGAGAATAATATTTGCACTTGCCAATAGAATTTAGATTTAGGGACTTGAGAGTTTAATACATTTTTAATATCTGTATAAGAAATGAGGTGTTGTATGCAGTTGTCTTTGTCATGTGATGGTGTTTGATGATGAACATCACTAAGAATGTCAGCATCTCTCTCTAGTAGACACAGAGCTGGTGATTCCAGCTGTATTTTCATACTTACACTGAAACCTAGTTCTAGTGAGGCAGAGGACAGCACAATGACAAATGGGTGCCAGGAGCCATGATGGATCCCAGGCTGTGCACACCCAGCTGTCCATCACCTGTCCCTGTTTGATGTGGGGAGCCCACCAGCTGCTCTGCCCCAGTCACTGTGAAGCACAACCTGGCTGTGGGCCACAGGTGCACTGTGATCTGCAGAGCACCAGGACAAAGCCCTCACTGCATGTGGCCCTCACCACCCACCCTCATCCTCACCTTCCCTGCACTTCCCCATCTCCAGTGGCCAATGTCCTCTCTCTTTCCAGGAGCCTGTTGCAGGAACTTTCCCACATGAGTGATGGTGTGGTGATGGTCTCCCTCTGCCTTACTCATTTCAGCTTGGCTCATGAGCTTTAGGGCAATACCTGGTGCCAAGAGGAACAGCATGCCACTCTTCTTTACTAAATCACATTCTTTCTCTGTGGACACCATATTTTCCACATCTTTTTTAAGGGACACCTTAGTGATCATGAAAAGAGTTTCAACAACCATTGAAATAGAGTTAGAGACAGGATGCTTAGAATCCACATCCCAACATCTGTGCACACTGGACAGAAATCCTGTCCCAGTCCCCAGGCTGTCTCACCCCACATCCTTTTTGGCCTCAGAACATGATGCACAGGATGGGGTCTCCTGCCTGCTGCCCTCCAACTGGCCGTGCAGATGGTAGACCTACAGCGCTGGAGCCTTAGGGGGGCTTGCTCCCAGTATCTTCTAGCCAGGATCTTAGGAACACTATGTAGAGACCACACCTGGGACAAAGTTCTGCCTGAGCCCCAGAGATACCCAGGGCATCCTCTGGGATCTGGATCAGGGAAGACCCACCTCTACACTCTGGCCTTCTGTGTGCCTGCAGATTTAGCCCCATGAGAACTTCTAGCTTGGCTTCTGTGTGACTATTCCAGCTCCCAGATCAGAGATGGCACAGAACAACACTTTCCCAAGTCCCAGGGCTGTTTGCACACATCTTTAGATGTTTACTAACCTACCTCAGGCCCCAGCACCAGTGTGTGCTGAGTCCAGTCTGTGCTGCCTGAACAACTCCTCCTCAGCTCTCCTCTGCTGGATGTGTGGGGTTTCCTCTTTGAATTTATCATCTAACTCCCAGGGACATGGTCAGTGAGTGATTCTTGGTGGCTGTGTGGAAACTGCTAAGAACCTTCTCCATGTCATGGTGCATTCTGATGTTCACTGTGCCCTCTGGTGCTTTCCTGTGCTGCATTTCTGTTGGTTTCTGTCTCTCACTTCCAATCTTAAGGTTTTGCTAAATTTCTGATCCTGGTTCTGGGGACATTTTTTTTTTTTTTTTTGCATATTTCAACATCATAATCAAATAATGTTATGCTCTTTGTGATGTCCTCTAGACCCCAGGACCCTGTGTATGCTGGAGCCTTATCTACCTGTTAACACACCCCAGAATTGTCATTTTAGCTTGTGAAAACCAGCTGCACATCTTGGGGAGGCAGGAGAAGTGGTCTGGGTGTGTGAGTATGGCCTGTAGGTCAGCACAGGACACGTGGTCCACCGATATTCCAACACTTCCCTTCCTAAGAGGAGAGCCCTTCTGATCCTTCCTGCTGGCCCTGCTGGGTTTGCAGGCTGAGCATTCTGCCCACAGCCACCCTCTGGTTGAGAGCAGACAGGCTGCTCCTGCATCAAGCATGGCCATGTGCATCTTATCTCAGCCCCTCCCTCTCTCCTGCTCTTCCTCACCATCACAGCCACTGTCCAGCTCTGCTCCTGTGAGGCCAGCTTCTTACAATTACATGACAATGAGGTCAGGAAGAGTCTGTCCTCAGGCCTGGCACTTCCTTCAACAACTATAACCTAAAATATATCCATTAGATTTGCATCCCTATGCCAAAAGCCTCAGACCATCAACACATAAAGAGAAAGTGTATTTTGGCTCAGGACTTCTGATGCTCTAGTCCAGACAAGAGGAGTCCATTGCATTTACACCTTCCCTGGATGTGCCAGACGTCCAGGCAGAGAGCCCACTGTGGGAAAAAAAAAAAAAAAAAAAAAAAAAACAACTTTTACATCATTTCTAATAATCCAAAGTGAGGAAGGAAGAGATGCGAGTCTGACAACTCCTTGCAGGGCATGTTTTCATGATAGGCATAAATTCCCTGATTTTCCATGTCCTAAGGGATCCTCCACACCCCATCAACTCAAGGGCTACAGAACAACCTGAGCACATGGGATTTGGGGAGGACAGTTAGGCACACCCCATCATTCTACCCCTGAACACAAAGCTTTCACATCCATCTCATAACACAGAACACATTCACTCCTCATCCTTGAGTCCCTAAAGACATATACTCCAGCAGTGCTCAGAAGTCCAATACAAAGACTCCACAACATTCAGGGAAAACCAGGCATTGTTTCCTTAAAGTCAAGGAAGGGTTACACACTCCAAAGTTCTATGGCAGGGGTAACTATTCCCATTAGAAAAGCTAAAGGAGACATGTGGAAGGGGACTGAAGACCAGCAGGGCTGACATAAGCCACAGTGATCCCTTTCTGTCCCAGGCCACTTTGGGGGAGAGGGGAGAGGGCTCTGGGCAGTGCCAGCACACAACCCACCTGAACACATCCCCTGGCCTCATGTTCAGTGAGCTTGGCCTGGCGCCTGTATCTTCTGGGGCAAGGGCTGCTCACTGCTGGCTCCTCTGCCCCTGGGGTTTCCACAGCAGCCCTGGCTTTATCCCACTGCTCTATTGTATCATCTTCCAGGGCTTCCAGCAGGGACTCTAACAACAGTCTCCCCACCAGACCCTCAGGCTTTCCTTTCAAGCATTTGTATAAGCCTCTGTGACCCTGTACCTCCTGCACTGTGCTGCCTGCAACTAGAGCATGGAGTGTCTGAATACAAGGTCAGCCTCTGCATGGAGCAGGTCCTGGTCACCCTTGAATTAGGACTGGAATAACTCTGAGTACCTTGTTGGATAAACAGGGGGAACCATGCTCTGGACTGCCCTGGGTCAAGCAGCCCAGAGCTCTCTCCCTCATGTCCTGCCTTGAAGTGCCTATCAAATTGTCATCTCTGCTTCTGAGCTGGGTAACAAGAGGCCATGTTGATTCCTCAGATCCTGAACCCATCTTCCATCCTCTGGGTGCATAGGCCTGGTCTGCTCTCAGTGGAGCTGCTGGCCACAGCCTCCTGGCCACAGCTCCTGGGCAGCACCACAAATGTGCTGCTATCCTGGACAAAGTGCAGAGCCTCAGCTCTGCCTGCACTGCTCCTGTCTGTCCATCCCTGTCCTGCACATGGCATGACAGCAGTCAAAATGTCACACTCAGGGCATCACCTGTGCCCTTGACATTGTCCTAACCCACAGTCTGCTCCAGCCTGAGTGAGACCAGCTCCCACCAATTGTCAGGTCATGCAAACAAGTTCTGTGGATATCACCCTGTGTGTTCACCCAGGAGCTTGAGGATGGTCATGGTAGCAGTCCTGTCCATTGTGAGAGCAAAAGCCCAAGTACTTCACTTGCTCTTCCCAGATATGAGCTGCTGTGCAGAGTAAACCACCACTCAAGCTTCTGTATGATTTTAGAAATGCATCAGTTTTAACCCTGATCCCTCTATTCTGACATGAGCATAGGTAAAACCAGTGAACTGATGATAAATACAAACCAGAAAAAACATACAAAATAAATTTTACTTTCCTAAATGCTACTTTGTACACCAATCTCCCTGATGACAGGCCCATCTGCCCTCTGTGCTGTTCTAACAGGGCCTCCACTCAGAGCTGCTATTAGTAGAATGACATGCAAATTGGGCCACCCTCTAAGCATGAAAACCACCACCCTGACCTGCAGCTCTGCAGAGGAGCCCAGCCCTGGACTCCCAGCTCAGCCCACTCAGTGATCAGAACTGAACACAGCTGCTCATTATGGAGACTGATCTCCATGGATTTCTTGTGGCTGTTTTAAAAGGAAATAAATAAAACACAAGAAACAATGACTGTTTTAATCACCCCTTTTTCTGTGATTAAATACCCAGCAAGAACAACTGTAGAGAAGGAAAGTTGATTTGAGCCTCATGGTTTTAAGAGTCTCAGTTCATACATAGCAGGCTCCATGCCTTGAGGCTCAAGGTGAGGTAGAACATCATGGTTGAAAGTGTGGAGGAAGAAAGCAGCTCATGTGATCAGTAAGCAGAGGGACTCACTCATCCAATAAAAATATATTTTTCATAGACATGTACCCAGTGACCCACCTCCTCCAACCACACATTAGCTCACCTCAGTTTTCAATCAGGAAGTCCCATCATGGGATTAGTTCTCTGACTTGGTGAAGGCTCTCATAACCCATCATTTTTTCAGTATAGCTTCTTGCACTGTCTCACACATGAACCTTGGGGGATATCTAATGGCTAAATCATAATACTGAGTGTCTGCACAGACAGGAATAGGAGAAAGCGTGGATGAGTGACAGTGTGCTGACCAGGCTGTCTCTGTGTTTGCAGATGTCCAGTGTCCTGCGCAGCTGGTGAAGACTGGGGGTGGCCTGCTGCAACTGGGAGTCCATGAGACACTCCTGTGCAGCCTCTGAATTCACTTTCAGTGACTCCTAGATGCACTGGGTATGCCAGGCTCCAGGAAGGGGCTGGAGAGGATCTCATAAGTTAGTAGTAGTAGTGATAGCACCTGCTACCCAGACTCGTGAAGGGCAGATTTACCATCTCCAGAGACAATGTCATGTTCTGCACCTGCAAATGAGCAGTCTGAGAGCCGAGGACATGTGCACCTTCTACTGAGCAAGAGACCCACTGAGGCGTCCTCAGTGTGAGCCCAGACACAAACCACCCTGCAAGGGCTCTACAGGACAGCAGGGGACACACAGTACACAGGGAGCTCAGGGTCACCCAGGAGCAGGTGCAGAGGGAGATTGAGGGCTCCTCCCCTGTCAGTTGTGGAGGCTTCCTCTCCACCCCACTGGGTCTTAGGCAGGAAGTCTCTCTAGTTCATGTATACGCTTATATCTAAAGACTCTGGATAAAGTTTACTCTTTATTATTTTGCAGAGTGACAAGACCATTGGGCTGTTCAGAGCCCCAAACCACAAACCCCATTTAAAAGCAGGTGCAGAGGGAGTCTCAAGCTGGTTCCCTCTCCACTGCTGGGGCTTCCTCTTCACCAGTAGGTTCCCAGTGGAGTGTTTCAAGACAGAGATTCCTGGGCCTCTGCTCCACTTTTATATTGAAAGTCAGCACTGCAAGGGGACAGAGATTCACCATGCACAAGCTGAGGTTGAGGTTACACGTGCTCCTGTGAGTGGCCTCATAGTGGGCCCCAAGGTCTCTTGAGTCCTCTGCAGAGTTGAGGACAACACCTGTGATGCACACAATCAGTCACAGGGTAGACTTGCTCCTCTGACTCAGAGCCAGACAAAATGAACAGTGGGTCAGGACACAACTCATTCTAGGACACAGAGTTCACAGCTCAGTCACATCAGCAAGGGCCACTGAGGGAGGACCTAATAACCTGTGCTGATTTTGTGGCCAACTAGGCATCAGAAATTCTGCTGTAATCAGGTCACAGATACTTAAAGAGAGCTCCATAGTCAAGCACAGGGCAGCATGGTCCTTGTCACAAGTGGCACAGGCAGAACAAATGCAGCCTGATCCCTCCAGAGAGAAGAGCCCTTTAGCAGCCACAGGAAGAGCAGAAGGTCCCCAGGAGTATGGACACTCATGGGCACCCCCCTGCTCTTAGCCCTGTGTTAGAAAACTTTTTGCAGAATCACGGGGGACTTCTCCATGACTGTACACTGTAATGTCGAGGCTAGAGAACTGTCACAGATACAGAGAACTTGAGGGACACTTTGAGTCCCTCACAGTGATAGCCAGGGAGAGCTGGGTGGGTGCAGCAGGACATAGCTGGCCTTGGAAAGCCGGGGAGAGAGCTGATCCACAGAGTCAGGGGTCAGCAGGGAACTTTCCACCTGGATGTTTAATATTAACTGGAATAAGAAGAGGAGCCCAGGGGCTTTCTCAGCTCTGTGACTAGAAGTGGGGTCAGAGGAGATAAGGGGAGGGCTCAGCAAGAAGTCCCCAGTCATACCTGTCCAGGTTTTGATGGATGGATAAAATTAATTCAAACTAATTAGTTGGTGTGGCATTGGCTGTCCTCAAATAATTGGTACAATCTTCCTGTGAAGTGTCTGCCCTTGGCCTTGTCTTTCCTAGGTTTGGACTCATCATGTGACCTCTGTGTCTGTCCTTGGTGTGCTCAGGCTGGCTGCCTCTCCTAACTCAGCTGGGTAGGGTGCACAGGTCTGGAAATTTATGCATCTATTCCCACATGTCCCACTCTGGTCAAAAAATTATGGACAGGATGCCTCATGAACATAATTGTTCCTAAAGCCTCAGAAATACCTTGTTGGGCAGCTGATATTACTTTATATTTTCCTGTCCCCTCCGTGTCACCCATAACATAAATATTTTTTTTTCCAAAATGGTGTGTGAAGTGT
>CM046659.1:3072469-3128575 GCA_025594165.1 Tamias sibiricus
TTTTTCTATTTCTTGAAATAGTTTCAAGAGCATTGGTATTAGTTCTTCTTTGAAAGTCTTATAGAACTTGGCTGTAAACCCATCAGGTCCTGGACTTTTTCTTGTTGGTAACTTTTTGATGACATCTTCTATTTCTTCACTTGCAATCGGTCTGTTTAAGTTGCATATAGCCTCCGTTTCCAGTTTAGGCAAATCATATGACTCAAGAAATCTGTCAATGTTTTCAATATTTTCTGTTTTATTAGAATATAAGTTTTCAAAGTAATTTCTAATTATCTTCTGTATATCTGAGGTGTTTGTTGTGATATTCCCTTTTTCATCTTGAATGTTAGTAATTTGAGTTTTTTTTCTCTTCTTCTTTTCGTTAGCATTGCTAAGGGTCTGTCAATTTTGTTTATTTTTTCAAAGAACCAACTTTTAGTTTTGTCAATTCTTTGAATGGTTTCCTTAGTCTCAATTTCATTAATTTCTGCTCTGATTTTAATTATTTCCTGTCTTCTACTGCTCTTGTTGTTAAGTCATTTATTTATTGTTGTTGTTTGTTTGTTTGTTTTTTTCCTCTTAAGGAATGAACTCAGTGCAATAAATTTTCCTCTTACTACTGCCTTCATAGTGTCCCAGAGATTTCTATATGTTGCATCTGTGTTCTCATTTACCTATAGAAATTTTTTAATCTCCTCTTTGATGTCTTCTTCAACCCCTTGTTCATTCAGTAGCATGTTGTTTAGCTTCCAGTTGTTGGAGTATTTTTTCTTAATCCTTGTTTTGTTGTTGATTTCCAATTTCATCCCTTTATGGTCTGATAGAATGCAGGGTAGTATCTCTAATTTTTTATATTTGCTGAGAGTTTCCCTATGACCTAATTTATTTTTCTGTGTATATTTTGGAGAAGGAGCCATGTGCTGCTGAGAAAAAAGTGTATTCATTTACCGAGGGATAAAATATTCTATATATGTCTGTTAGGTCTAAATTGTTAATTGTTTTAAGGAAGCTTAAAGTTTCTTTGTTTAGCTTTTGTTTGGATGATCTATACATTGGTGAGAGAGGTGTGTTGAAGTCCCCTAGAATAACTGTGTTGTGGTCTATTTTACTCTTGAACTTGAGAAGAGTTTGTTTGATGAAGGTAGGTGCTCCATTATTTGGGGCATATAGATTTATGATTGATATTATATCCTGCTGATGAATGGTTCCCTTAAGTAGTAAGAAACTTCCATCTTTTCCCTCTTGATTATTTTTGGTTTGAAGTCTACCTTATTTGATATGAGAATGGAAACCCCTGCTTGTTTCTGCAGGCCTTGTGAGTGATAAGACTTTTCCCAGCCTTTCACTTTCAGTCTGTTGATGTCTTTTTCTATGAGGTGTGTTTCTTGGAGACAGCAAATTGTTGCATCGCTTCTTTTAATCCATTCTGATAATCTGTGTCTTTTGATTGGCGAGTTCAGGGTTATTATTGAGATTTGATTTTTATTCCCATCCATTTTTATTTGAATTATAGTCTTTAGCTTGATTTGGTTTCTATTCTGGTTGGTATTTCCCTTAGTTTAATATCTCCCTTTGTTGATTTTTCTTGTTATCTTTCTCTTCTTCTTCATGAAAAATATTGCCCAGGATGTTCAGAAGTGCTGGCTTTCGAGTTTTGAAATCTTTTAACTTTTGCTTGTCGTGGAAGGTTTTTATTTCATCTTCAAATCTAAAGCTCAATTTTGCTGGATATAAGATTCTTGGTTGACATACCTTTTCTTTCAGAGCTTGAAATATGCCTTTCCAGGATCTTCTTGCTTTTAAGGTCTGGGTTGAAAAATCTGAACATAGTCTGATTGGTTTCCCCTATATGTAATTTGCTTCTTTTCTCTTGTGGCTTTTAGTATTCTCTCCTTGCTCAGTATATTAGGCGTTTTCATTATAATGTGTCTTGTTGTGGATCTGTTGAGATTTTGTTTGTTTGGTGTTCGGTATGCCTCTTGAACTTGGTTTTCCCATTCATTCTTCAAGTTTGAAAATTTTCTGTAATTATTTCATTGAATAAATTACTCATTCCTCTGGCTTGAAACTCTGCCCCTTCCTCTATGCCAATCACTCTTAAGTTTGGTCTTTTTATGCTGTCCCATAATTCTTGGATGTTATGTTCTTGATTTCCAATGAGTTTTGCTGTATAGTCTAAATTCTTCTCTAGGACATATATTTTGTCTTCATTGTCTGAGGTTCTTTCTTCACTTGGTCTACACTGTTGGAGATGCTTTCAATTGAACTTTTATTTTGGTTTATTGCTTCTTTCATTTCTTTAATTTCTGTTTGGTTTCTCTTTAGAGCCTCTATTTCCATGGTGAAATAATCTTTTACTTCCTGTATTTGTTTTTGGACTTCTTTGTCAAAATGATATTTTGCTTCCTGTACTTGCTCCCTCATCTCATTTTTTATTTCATTCTTAAGTTTCATAAACATTTGGAATATGTAATTTCTAAATTCCATCTCTGGCATTTGACCAACTGTGTTTGCCATGGAGTCTACTGATGAGGTATCTTGATTTGTTTGTGTCACAATCTTCCCTTGTTTTTTTCATGTTGCTTATGTGTCTTTTCTTCCTGCACTGTGGGACCTTGACTATTTCAATTTTACCTTAAAGCCTTATGTTGTTCCTGTAGTATCAGATCCCCTTATAATTTTACACTTTAAAACCTAACACTTTCTATTCAGAAAATTCAAGTTTGATCACACTGTACAGATTTGTTAACCCAAATATTATTTCGAATTTACTCTGTATGTTTCTGATGGGGTTTTATAGCTTCAAGTATTGGATACAGAGGTGTTATGTTTAGGAAGAAGGAAGTGTCTTGAATTGTTCTTTCTTGGAAAGTATGAAAAGAGAGTTCTATTGAAGTGGTTTAGTGGGAGTGGTTTAGTATCAGTAGACGAGAGAAGAAAGAGAATGGAGTAGACAATTACGTGGAAAGACAAATTTATATATAAACTAAGATGGAAAAAAAAAGAAGATAAAGAGTAGAAATTGGTGTAAGAGAGAGGAGAGAGAGAATCAATAAAATAGAGAGTAAACTACATATAACACCACTTTGCTACCCAGTTCAATTGCACCGGTTCAAGAAATCCCAAGTTCTGCGTATAACTTGTTTTTGCCTCTGTTTATTATGCAGTGGCAAGGAGTAAATATGGAAGATGAAGGAGGAAGAAAAGAAGCAAAAGTGAGAAGGAAGAAAAGAAGGAAAGAAAAAAGGAGCAGAAGCAAACAAACAAATACACTGACAATCAATGCAAAAAAAAAATAAATAAATAAAATAAAAGCAAAACAAAACAAAGCCAAAAAAAGAAAAAGAAAAACAAACAAAAAACCCTGAAAACCAATAAAACAAGCAAACCAAAAAAAAAAAAAAAAAAAAAAAAAAAGTTGAACCCCAAGTCTCAAAACAAACGGGCTCTGGTAAGGCCCCCTCTTTTTTCCTTTCCTATTTAAGCAATTGTAGAGGATCATTTCTAGACAGTCTGCGATCCTGTTAGTGGAGTCAAGGCTTCCCCTTAGGCCAGTTGCCGAATGGCTCAGAGGAAGATTGACTCAGGGGGGTTGTGTGTCTGCAGATGAATGGCACCGGGAAGGGAACCCTCCAGAAGGCACCCTTTTCCCACGCCCACACACAGTTGTAGCTTCTTGTGGCCGCTGTGCTGGCCTAAGACACTCCCTCCCCTGCTGGTTACCAGAGCCTCACTCAAGTGTGCCTTGTTTTCAGAGCATTGGTGGCTCCCTGGATGTCTGTAGTTGTTCTTCCTTTCTGTCTTTTCCCCTTTGTCTGGGTCATCCACTGTACTTCTCAAAGATGGCGGTGGATACTCGCCTCCCACTCATCAGCAGCTCCGCAGACACTTGTGTCAGTCCAGAGCATGCAAGATTGGCTTGGCAAGCTGTGCAAAAGAGCTCTATGTGGAAACCGCCCACACCTCTCAGCTTCTTTCTATCCCTCCCTCGCCAATCGGTTTCAAAGCTGCTGTGTGGATGTCTCCTTGCCGAGATGGTATCAGGCCCTGCACCTGCCTTGCAGATTGAACTTCAATAGAAGAGACAAGGCTGTGAGCATCCCACATCTGTCCTTTGATCTTATTATTATATGGTGCTGAAGGAGAGGAAGGTTTTGCTGGTTGCCGCGATCTTGGAACCTTGCAGCAGCCGCCATTATTTTTTTAGTATAACTTCTTGCACTGTCTCACACATGAACATTGGTGGACACCTGATGGCTAAATCATAACACTGAGTGTCAGTGCAGACAAGACTAGGAGAAAGAGTGGATGAGTGACAGTGTCCACACAAGGCTGTCTCTGTATTGCAGGTGTCCAGTGTGCCATGCAGCTGGTGTAGCCTGGGAGGCCTGGTGCAGCTGGACGTCTGTGAGACTCTCCTGTGCAGCTTCAGAATTCAACTTGAGTGACTCCTGGAAGCACTGGGTCTGCCAGGCTCCAGGAAGGGGCTGGAGTGGATCTCATAAGTTAGTAGTAGTAGTAGTAGTGACAGCACCTACTACCCAGACTCGTGAAGGGCAGATTTACCATCTCCAGAGACAATGTTATGTTCTGTACCTGCAAATGAGCAGTCTGAGATCCGAGGACATGTGCACCTTCGACTGAGCAAGAGACCCTCTGAAGTGACCTCAGTGTGAGCCCAGACACAAACATCCCTGAAAGGGCTCCACAGGCCAACAGAGGGCGCACAGCACACATGGAGCTCAGGGTAACCCAGGAGCAGGTGCAGAGGGAGGTTGAGGGCTGCTCCCCTGTTAGTTGTGGAGGCTTCCTCTCCACCCTACTGGGTCTGAGGCAGGAAGTCTCTCTAGTTCATCAATCAGTTTTATATCTAAAGACTCTGGATAAATTTTTCTCTTTTTTATTTTCAGAGTGACAGGACCATCAGGCTGTTCAGAGCCCCAAACCACAAACCCCATTTAAAAGCAGGTGCAGAGGGAGGTTCAAGCTGGTTCCCTGTACACTGCTGGGGCTTCCTCTCCACCAGTAGGTTCACAGGGCATCCTTTCCAGATAGAGATTTCTGGGCCTCTGCTCCACTTTTAAATTGAAAGTCACCACTGCAAAGGGACAGAGATTCACCAGGCACAAGCAGAGGGTGAGCTCACACCTGCTCCTTAGTGGCCTCACAGTGGGCCACAAGATCTCCTCAGTCCTCTGCAGAGTTGGGGACAACACCTGTGAGGCCCACAATCAGTCAGAGCGTAGACTTGCTCCTCTGGACTCAGAGTCAGACAAAATGAACTGTGGGTCAGGACACAATGCATTCTAGGTCACAGAGTTCACAGCTCATGCACATCAGCAAGGGACACTGAGGGAGGACCCAAAAAACTGTGCTGTTTTTGAGACCAACTTGGCATCAGAAATTCTGCTGTCATCGGGTCACAGATACTCGGGAGAGCTAGCTCCACAGTCCAGCACAGGGCAGCATGGTCCTCATCACAAGTGGCCCAGGCAGAATAAATGGAGCTTGATCCCTCCAGAGAGAAGAGCCCTTTAGCAGCCAAAGGAAAAGGAGAAGGTCCCCCCGGGATTATGGGGTCTCCTGGGCACCCTCCTGCTCTCAGCCCTGTGTTAGGAACTTCCTGAATAAACAGGAGGGACTTCTCCATGAGAGTACCCTGTGATGTTGAGGCTAGGGAACTGTCACAGATACAGAGAACTTCAGGGACACCTTGAGTCCCCCACAGTGATAGCCAGGGAGAGCTGGGTGGGTGCAAGAGGACTCAGCTGGCCTGAAGGAGCAGGGGAGAGAGCTGAGGCACAGTGTCAGGGGCCAGCAGGAAACTTTCCACCTGGGATTTTAAGATCAACCAGCACCAGAAGAAGAGGAGCCCAGGGAATTTCTCAGCTCTGTGACCAGAAATGGGGCTGGAGGGAATGAAGAGAGGGCTCAGCAAGAAGTCTCCAGTCATACCTGTCCAGGTGACAATGGATGAATAAGATGAATCCAAACTAATTAGTTCATGTGGTGTTGGCTGTCCTGAAATAATTGGGGCAATCTTCCTGTGAAGCCTCTGCCTTTGGCCTTGTCCTTCCTAGGTTTGGACTCATCATGTAACCTCTGTGTCAGTCCCTGGTCTGCTCAGGCAGCCTGCTTCTCCTAGGCTCAGCTGGGCCCAGTGCACAGATCTGAAAATTTATGCTTCTGTTCCTGCATGTCCCACTCTGGTCAATGAATTATGGACAGGAGGCTTCATGACTATATTTGTTCATAAAGCCTCAGGAATACCTTGTTGGGAAGCTAATATTACTTTTTATATTCCTGTCCCATCCGAATCACCTATAACATGAATATTTTTTTTCCAAAATGCTCTGTGAAGAGTCCCATAGGCTCCTTGTTATTTTTCTGAGGAGTGGATTCACAAGCACCTAGGTGAGGTTTTTCTGGAGCACCTGAACCTCACAGTGCTGTGGGCTACATGGTGCTGGGGCCAGTGGGGAAGCCTTGACAGGTGAGGTGTTGCAGGCAGGGCAGCAGAGGTACAGTGCCCATCTGTTCCCAAGGGCTGCCAGGAGTGGGCCCCTCCAGCAGACCCAGGTTAACACTTCAGCAAGCCTCATGACAGGAGAGTTGGTTGTCACCATCTGAAGAGGGCACAGGGCAGGACAAGGGCTAGATGCTCTTAGCACCTCAGGTGTGTCATTGTACCTCCTCAGGGACTCTGTGCAATGGCTGCTCAGGCCTGCAGAGCTGCCCTGGGGAAACTTGTGTGGGGTTACAGGGCTTCTGCAATGCTACCTGTGGCCCTGCAATTGGGTGTGTGGCCCCTTTAGATCTTGCCTTGCTCTCAGCATGTGCTGCCACTCAGGGATGGCCTGAGGCTCTTCCCTCACCTTGTACAGTGTGGACTTGTAGCAGCTCCTTCCTGTGTCTGCAGACTGATGGACAGTTCCTCCCTGACAGCGCAGACAGCTGGGTAGGGAGGCTGAAGGGAGTAGCCAGCTGCTTCACAAGACCTGTGGCTGGGGTCCCTGCATGTCTCTGTGCAGTGGAACCTGGGGGTGGAGCCCCTGCTGGCTCTGCTCTGTCCCAGGCAATGCTGTGGCTTCTTTCCCAAAAGTTCCCAAACTGTGTATAGGGCTGTGGGGCTCAGGTGCTCCAGCAGCACTTGTGCCACCTGTCTGGGGTGAAGGATAATTGACAACTGCTTGTGTGGCAGGGGCATTGGTCATAACTTCACAATGGGACCCACCTGGGGGTGGTTTAGGCAGAGGTCCTGCCTGTCACCCATGTGCTCTGTCTGGTGGTAGCAGGATGAGCCCTCCCTTACTCCACCACGCTCTGTCCTGCACCACTGGCCATAGACTGACTCAGGTCTATGGGGCAGGGAGAAGAGGAGGGGCCTCTGCAGCTTCCTCATCTACTAAGGCAGCATCCCAAGGAACTGGCCTATAACCTGAAAGGCAAATTTCACATGTGCTAAAGTGTGTGGATATTTTAAGTAAAAAAAAAAAAAATACAGAAAGCATCCTTTGTAAAAATCTTAACTGTAACTGGATTACAGATCGACATTGGAAGCACAAGCCCACATTTTTTTTTTCTTCAAAATAAGAGAGGATAATTTTTAAATGTCTCAGTCTGATAGTGAATTTTCATATATAATTCAAGAATCCAATGCACAAAATCAAACTTTAGAAAACAAGAGCTTGAAAGCTTCCAAGATGTGGAAATCTTGGAGAATCCTGGTTTTCCTAGCAAGCACTGAATGCTCAAGTCATGAATTTCTGTGATTGTGTAAAGACACCCCAGGACACTTTTTCTGTCGTATTTTTTATTTTTCTGTATACATTTCTCATTTGCTAGAAATGTTTTATACAGTTATAAGTCTGGGCATAGCATAGATACTATGAAATTAAAGAATAATGAAAAATGGCAAAGTGGATTGAAATTTATTAATGCCATAAGACTGAGTTGCATGGTCCTAAGATGAATTTTAAAACAACAATATCTTAGTGTTTAATGTTTCTAAAATTAAAATCCTAAAGTTCCACTAACCTACAACATAATTTTTCAAAATATTAATTTAAAATCAATAAAAGTTCAATTATTTACATTTCTAGCAGCAGGTGAATTGAGGAATCCCAAAAACACACAGAGTACTTCTGGTTCACATTGTACAACAACACACACTCAGATCCACAGACTCAGTGGCCAGCACACAGTCTCAGCTGTGCACAAGACAGTCACAGCTGAGTGACCCGGAGGAGCAGATGATGACTCCATCAAGTCAGAGGTCAAAAGTTTGCTGCATGAATGCCTCTAAGTCCCCAGATTTACAGTTTTGCTTCTCTAAAATTTCTGTCAGAAACCTGGATCTATAATGAGACCACCAGGACAGTAGAGCAATCTCAATGACCTCAAATTTCCCACACTGTGAAGGTCAGGAGCAGCTCTATGGAGACCATTCACATGTACAAAACACAGATCTCCTCATTAACTGGGAAGTTCCAGAACTGCCTGTGTGTGCACAGAGGCAAATTGGGCCTGTGCACTTCTCAGGAAGCAGAGCTGCAGCCTATGCAAACACACAGGAGAACTAAAACCTCTGCACCATTTACACTTCAAGCATCATCAGTGCTGCAAGGAGGTAATACAGGCATGGTAATTGTAAATAGCAGGAAATATAAATGTGGGACATCCCACCACAGGGGGCCAGGGCTTGTGTGCAGGCTCCAGCACCCCAGGAGCTGGTCCAGGAGATCTAGCTGCTGTCACTGTGCTGGCTCTATTCTGCAGTGAACATCCAGGAGGAACACCTGCTGCTTTTCCCTCAGGCCTGGCCTTCCCTGGAGGACATATCCACATTCACTCTCCACAGTCACTCCCTGCTCCTGGGTAATTCTTCTCTCATCCAACACATTAATATAGTCCTGTCCTTGAAATCTTCCCATCCTCTGTGCCCTGCGTCTGTGTGTGGAAACATGAGGTGCATTCTGCACGCTCTTCATGCAGACCATAGGCTTGGCAGACACGTTGCTGGTGATGGATAGCAACAGCCTGGACATGCCTCGCCCATACCATTCACATAAGCCTTTTCACACAGTCGGTTATTTCCCTGGGGTTTTTATGTCAACATGAAATGAGGTAATTAATTACCTTTGAAATTGATCAGGGCAGGGATTTCTTGTTATTGTTCACAAATGAGGTGCCCCAAAATCTTATGTGTGAGACAATGAAGGAAGGCTCAGAGGTGATGAGAGACTCAATTATTTGAAGTCTTTACCTAAAATGGATTATCACTGACATGGGATAACTTGCAGCATCTGTAGGGAGGTGTGGTGTGGCTGCAGGATGTGGGTCACTTGGGTTTGGCTGCCTTTTGTGTTCACACATTGTCCCTGTTGAGCTGAGCTCTCCTGCTTCCTGGTGGCAACATCCAGAGCTACTTTCCTCATCTATGTCCTTCTGGCATGACATTACTCCTCACCTGGCCCAGATCTAAGGACTTGTCCACCATGCTATCCTACCTATGAAACTGTGAAGGAAAGGATATTTTTGCATCTCTAGTTTGCACTCGTCAAAACTATGGTCACAGTGGCAAAGAAATGTCAAACACTGGTAAATACTTAGGACATTTTCTCATGGGCTGGCCTGTGTTTACTACAAAGACTCCCAGGTGATCTCAACACAATGCAGGACTCAGTGACACAAAGTCATGGAGGGCAAGTCACAGGGTGTTGTTTACAGAGTCCTGAGTCTGGCACAGGTAGCCCCTCAGCCCACATGAGCATCAGGGGGCCATTGACAGAGACCTGCCATGACACCAGGAGCTGCCTGGGTCCAGGTGAGCTTGTTTCTCCTGAGAAGCTTTGGCTGTGCAGAGGGACTGAGAGACCATGAAGGTTTTCTCTCCAACATGGGGAACATTTCAGTGAAGGAGAAAGACAGAGACAGAGAAGAAGGTGTGCACCTCCTAGAGAGCTGGGAAGGCATCTGCAGGAAACTGTCCCCCACATCCCTGAGCTGAAGGACCTCATCATCAGCCTCCATCAGACTCCAGGGAAGGGTCTGAGGTGGATGGGGTAGGTAAAGAACCATCCAGAGGAGTGCTTGAATTAAGATGTTGTGGCTAATTTTAAAAATCCATATTGCTTCTGTGTTATTGTGGTTCTTAATTATAAAATGCTATTATCAGTAAATGTTTTACTACTACTCTGGTCCATGGTCTTCTGAGGTATAACATATTCTTGAATTTCAACATTAAGTTCTGAGCCTTGATGACTGTACCAATAAGGCTGAGGAATTTTAAATATTGTGTGATTCCATCTCTTATTTGCTGTTCACACAGAAGAGGAGCCACACCTGTGTGTTTGAAGCAGCATCATGGGAACATGAAAAATAATGTGAACCTTGTCCTCTCCAGAATTCAACAGCAAAAATGTCCCAGCTCTGGAGGCCAAGTAAGACCTCCTCAGCCCTGGGAGCCAGGCCAAATTCTAGTTCAAAACTGTTGTATTGCTGGGTACAGTGGCGCACGCCTGTAATCCCAGCACATTGGGAGGCTGAGGCAGGAAGATCACGAGTTCAAAGCCAGCCTCAGCAATGGTGAGGCACTTAGCAACTCAGTAAGACCCTGTCTCTAAATAAAATACAGAAAAGGGCTGGGGATGTGGCCCAGTGATCGAGTGCCCCTGAGTTCAATACCTGGTACAAAAAAAAAAAAAAAAAAAAAAAAAAAAACTGTTGTATTTTTGCAATTGTCCACGCACATGAGCTGCCTGGGAAGACATTTCCCACCCAGGGCCCATTCCCAGAGGATCCCTCCATCCCATTCTGTCTTCTGTCTAATGCTGTGAACAAATGTTCTTCTGACAAGCAGTGGAGGGCCACATTCCCTGCACTGTCTCTGCACTGTGATTTGGTTATTTGAAGTGGTTTCCAAGAATTTCCTGGGGGCAATAAAGTTTGCTTAGAGAAAGCAAATGAGTTACTCACAACAAGCTAGGTCACGGATTCTGTGTTAAGTGGTCAGCACTGTCAATATCCATAAATAGAGTAGAAACCATCAGAAATGAGAAGGAGCCCATGCGGGAAAGTTCCAGACTAACACATGTCATTGCTGGAGATCTCAAGGAGGAGACTTGAGACAAGAGATACTGGATCCATGAAATCTTAATCATAAGAAAAATACAGAGCTCAGCCTAACTTGAGGCTAGAGGTGAACTCAGTGGATGGATACCTTACCTCAAGCAGGGCTATTTGAAGCCCTGGCTGGCTAAGACCTGGCACAGGTGAAGTGATGGAGATAATCCCATAGAAGGTTCCAGGTTTCCTGGATCAGGAGGTGAGATCGTCTGAAGATGTCTCCCATTAGTCTGCCAGGAAAAATAGCATTTTAAATAGATGACTTACTAGATTGTGGAAACATGACCCTATCACACATATGGCTTTGCAGTTGATGAAAATCTGGAGACCAGCCAGGTCTCACCTGAGTCACCCCAGAACCAGGAGGTGGTGTCTGCAGGTTCAGGGTTTTCAGTTATTTCATAATCAACACCACAGAGAATAAGGAGTGGAGCCCACATATCTTATTAGTATGTGGTGCTTACTCAGTTAGGCAGAAGATCAATTCCTGAACCTCATCAGGAGATCAGATATACACCTGCCCTCTCAGGGAATTCCACTTCACTTGAGAGAGTGTCCACTGTTTTCTCCAAATGATGGGCTATGGGCAAGGCAGGTTTCACTGCAGTGATGCTGCATGGGGAAGGGGACCTGGACCTCTTTTTCTCACCCCAGCCTGCCCTGCAAGCTGTCCCTGTCTGCTGTCATCCTGGTTCTGCTGCTCAGAGTGGACTCAGTGCCTCTCATCCTCAGGCTGCAGCTGAGTGCTGCCTCTGTTTCCAGAACTAACAGCTGGCCCTGCATCTCCATCCTGCTTCTCTTGATGGAAACCAGAGAGCAGTAGACGTGAGTGGAAGAACTCAGGGCAGATTCCCTCCCACTCCTTTCCATAGGCATTGGGTGGACAGTCAGGAGGACAAGGGGGTCAGAGATTGGAAGGCAGTGGGCACACATTAGGATGACCCTCCCCTTTAGCAACCCAGGTCCCTCTTCTCCAGCTCAGTCTGTAGCCCCCAAAACTGACAGATGAAAGAGAAGAACTACTCCTGAGAACAAATGGAGGGCTCTTTTCCTGCATGTGGGGAACCCCATCCTCAGCTCTGCACTTTTGGTGAGACATCATGTTGTAGGGACAGACGAGGCAAGGCACCAAAGGTAGCAGCAAACAGTTTTATTTGGCTGTAGCCAGGTTCAGAGGGCACACCTCTCACTGTAATCAATTAATCCCCTGATCCCCGAGTTCAACTAATTTCAGACCTTTTTACCCAGCATGTAAGGGGAGTGGCTCAGAAGTTCACAGTGTACGGAAGTTCTCATAAAAGCAGCTTTTTATTTCACTGTTCTGGGCAAGTTAACCCTTCAAGGACAGCACCTGAGAAGGGAAAGCTTTTTCTCCCCTTTCTTTCTTCTTCCTGCCAGCTGTTACCATGGAGCCCAACTGGTACCTTCTCTTATGTTAGAACTGTAGACATCTCTGTGAAGCTCCAGCTCTAGGCCAGAGGCCTTGTTAAAAGAATTTGTCTTTTTATTAACACATTTTGCATTTGCAAACAACTTCTACAAACTACTATACTGGATACATGTTTGTGAAAAACAAGTAAAGGGGCATACAGCACCTGCAGTGCTGATTTTTTCCAGTGAGCAGGAAAAAAACAGCAACAGAAAAATAGGAAGTTTACCTATATTGAACTTTTTTGTAGAGACTCTTTGCTGACAGTCCTAAAATTAGCCATGATAACATTTTCTGGAGAATCCCAGTTAAAATTTTCTGTAAAGAAAAGGGATGCCACTACTGTCTTTGAGGGCTTCTTCTTCAGGACTCTGGGTGAACGTGGGCTCTCTTGCATGCAAGGCATGTTCCTACCACTCTAGATCCTCTCAGGTCCAGGAGCAAGGGCTTGGAATAAGCAGTGCTGGGCTCAGGAAGGTGAACTCCTCCTCTGACAGCCTTCCCATACCCCTGAAACCAACTGCTCTTTTTTTCACAGGAAAAGCTCCACTTGGATTCAAAACAGGGGACACATCTCAGAAACATAGATGATCTGGGCAGCCTGACCTGAGCCTCACTAGATTTAAGAAAAGCCTCACCCACATGCAAATTCCTCCTCCTACTGCCATCTCTCAAATGCCCTCTGGGCTGTGAGAACTCTCAGCTCTCTGCACAGACAAAGCTGAGGTCTCTGGAAAGGCAGGGTGTGGTCTAGAAGATGAGGCTTCTGGGTCTTGTCTTGTGCCTGGTCACAGCTTCCTATGGTGAGTGTCCCCAGTGTCAAACCTGTGTCCATCAGGAGGTTGTGACTGCAGGTGACTTATATGTGTGTCTCTTCTTGTCCCCAGGTGTCCTGTGCCAGGTGCAGCTGCAGGAGTCAGGACCTAGCCTGTTTCAGTCCTTGCAGACCCTGTCCCTCACCTGTGCTGTCTCTGGTTACTCCATCCCCATTGGTTATGTCTGGACATGAATCTGTCTGCCCCCATGGAAGAGGATGTAGTACATAGGGTCATATTAAATGATGGTAGCACTAACTACAACCCTTTGCTAAAGAGCCAAGTGTCCATCTCCAGAGACACGTCCAAGAACCAGTTATTCCTCCAGCTGAGCTCACTAATCACCCAGGACATGGCCACCTATCACTATGCCTGACACACAATGAGGGGACCTCAGTGTGATCCCAGACCCAAACCTCCTTGCAGGGTGCCCAGGGCCAGCAGGAGACACTCAACACACAGGGAGCTAAGGGTCAGCCAGGAAAAGGTGCAGAGGGAGGTGGGATTCCTTCACCTCATTTCCTGAACTCTCCTTCCAGGCACCTCATTCCCTGAACTCTCCTCCTGGGGCACCGCCATTCATTATTGTTCTGGAGATGCCTGTGTCTCAGAGTATCAGAAAGTTTTATGTTCTTCAATCAAGTTGTCCTGGGTTTTCCATTATCAGGAAAGGTGAGCAAAGTAAGTTTTGGTGATGAGAAATTTGGTTGAAATAATTTTTTAACCTAGTACCTTTTGTGCAAAGTTGGTGAACATTTTATTTCTTCTCTCAAATCAGATTGATCTCCAGGGCCTCCATTCCCAAGCCTGACCATTCAATATTATATTATGTTTTCCACATAATTTTATCATTATTCATTTTATTTTTTTTTTTTTGTTTAAACATAATACTAAGATTCATTTTGACAAATAAAAAAATGCTTAAAATATAATTTGTGTAATTCAGCCTCCAGTAAGTGCCCTTTGCCTTCCCTTTCTCTTCCCTCTTTCCCTTTCCCTCCAATCTCTTCATCTTCCTCCTATTTAATGATGGGTTTTTATGTTAGTGTTTTGTGGCTATACATGATGGTATTTCACTAGCTATAGTCATGTGTACATAGGAAAGATGAGGAGAAATCTCTCTCCCATACTTCTCTTTCTCTGTCCTTTTCCCTGTCTCAGTGTAAGAAAATGAAAAGTGCTTGGCAAGTGAAATTGGGTAAAGTGCTCATGATGCGTCCCCAGTAAAAAAATTTAAAAATCAAACAAGAACAAGACTCATGCTCCTTGTGTATGTGTCAGTAAACTTGGTTATCAGAGCATGGAAAGATTACCTACCTACAGGAGAAATTTGCTTTTGAGATGTGGCCTTGTTAAGACACCCAGGCGGGCCTTCAAACTGCAATCCTCCTCCCTCAGCCTCCTGAATAGATGTGATCACAGAAGGGGTACCATGCCCACCAAACCATTACCTTCTTCAAAATTACAGGTTGATTTTTTTTAACCTGTAATCAGCACAATGATATCACATCTGAAAACTGAGATTTTCACCCAATGATTCCACTCTTGTCTCCTTTGGCTGACTGAAACCCCAGGACGTGCTCTGCGGAATTTCTTAGCTCCTTCTTGAGCTCAGGTTGTTGCTGGGAGCACTTTCCCTAGCACAACACTCCTCATAGCCAGACACTGTGTTTGTTTGCTGAAGCCTGCTTTTCTGATATAACATTTAGATTTAGTTATGTAAATTATATTTAGAGAAAGAACAGTTGAAAATATTTTGAAGGACCTGAATAAGAAATGAGGTTTGTAAGCTTTTGTCTTTCTCATGTGATGGAATTTGATCACAAACATGAGTAAGAATGTCAGCATCTCTCTCCATCAGACACACATCTGGTGATTCCAGCTGTATTTTTCCAGCTGTACACTGAAACCTAGCTCTAGTGAGGCAGAGGACAGCACCCTGACACATGGGTGCCAGGCGCCATGAGGGATCCCAGGTTGTGCACACCAGCTGTCCATCACCTGTCCCTCCTTGGTGTGGGGAGCCCACCAGCCGCTCTGCTCCAGTCACTGTGAAGCACAGCCTGGCTGTGGGCCACAGGTGCACTGTGAGCTGCAGAGCACCAGGACAAGGCCCTCTCTGCCCATGGTCCTCACCACCCACCTTCACACTTACCCTCCCTGCACCTTCCTGTTTCCAGTGGCCACTGTCTTCTTCCTTTCCAGGAGCCTGTTGCAGTAGCTTCCCCACATGAGTGATGGTGTGGTGATTGTCTCCCTCTGACTGACTCATATTAGCTAGGTCATTGGCTGTTTTCCATGGCTAGGGCCATGAGGGACAAAATGTCATTCTTTTTTTGCTAAATTACATCCTTCCACTGTGTATAGCATATTCTCCACATCTACTTTAAAGGACAATGTGGTGATTATAACAAGTACTTCAACAGTCACGGGACTGAAGTTTAGGACGAACCTCTTAGACTCCACATCCCACCTCCTGTGCACACTGGTCAGAAGTCCTGTCCAGATGCCTCAGGCTGTCCCAACACATGTCTCAGGTGGCCTCAGGCCATGCTGCACAGAGTGGGGTCTCCTGACTGCTGCCCTCCAAGCTCGCTCTGTAGCTGGTAGAACTACAGTGCTGGGACCGTAGGGACTTGAGATTTTGATACATTTTAAATACCTGAATAAGCAATGAGGTGTTGTATGCAGTTGCCTTTGTCAGGTGATGGTATTTGATGATGAACATCACTAAGAATGTCAGCATCTCTCTCCATCAGACACACAGCTGGCCATTGCAGCTGTATTTTCATAGAAACACTGAAACCTAATTCTTGTGAGTCAGAGGACAGCACCCTGACATGGGTGCCAGGCACCATGATGGATCCCAGGCTGTGCCCACGCAGCTGTCCATCATCTGTCCCTCCTTGGTGTGGGGATCCCACCAGCTGCTCTGCTCCAGTCATTGAGAAGCACAGCCTGGCTGTGGGCTACAGGTGCACTGAGAGCTGCAGAGAACCAGGACAAGGCCCTCTCTGCAGGTGGCCCTCATGACCCACTCTCACCCTCACCCTTCCTGCACCTTCCCATCTCCAGTTGCCACTGTCCTTTTTCTTTTCAGGAGCCTGATGCAGTAGCTTTCCCACATGAGTGATGGTGCGGTGATGGTTTCCCTCTGCCTGATTCATTTCATCTAGGTCATGTGCTGTTGTCCACGCCCAGTGCCAAGAGGGACAGGAGCCACTGTTTTCCACTAAATTACAGTCTTCCTCTGTGGGCAGCATATTTTCCATACCTTTGTTAAGGAACACCTTGGTGATCACGAAAAGTGCTTAAGCAACCATTGAAATGGAGTTAAGGACAGGATGCTTAGTATCCACATCCCAACTTCTGTGCACACTGGACAGATTTTCTGTCACCAGTCCTCAGGCTGTCCCACCCCACATCTTTTCTGGCCTCTAAGCATGATTCACAAAATGGGATCTCCTGCCTTCTGCCCTTCAACTGGCCCTGCAGATGGTAGACCTACAGTGCTGGGGACTTAGAGGGACTTGCTCCCAGGATCTTCTAGCCATAATCTTGGAAGACTCTGTGTAGGGACCACACCTGGGACAAAGCTCTGCCTGAGCCACAGAACTACCTAGGGCATCCTCTGGGATCCAGGTCTGGGAAGACCCACCTCCACACTCTGGCACCCTGTGTGCCTGCTCCGTGTCGTGGCACATTCTGATATTCACTGTGCCCCTTGTGCTTTCCTCTGGTGCATTTCTTTTGGCTTCTGTATCTCACTTTTAACCTCTAGCTTCTGCAAAATTCTTGAATCTGAAGCCTGGGGACATTTTCCTTGCAGATTTAAACATTGTCATCAAATAATGTTGATTCTTGTGGTCCCCTGTGGAATCCAGGGCCCTGAGCATGCTGGAGCCTGCTCTACCTGTGACAACATCCCAGGCCTGTCATTTTAGCATGAGGAAAGCAATTGAACATTTAGAGAGGCAGGAGCAGTGGTCTGGAGGTGTGACCATGATCTGTTGGTCAGCTCAGGGCATGTGGTCCACCCATCATCCAACACTTTCCTTTTTGGGAGAAGAGCCCTCCTGATAACTCCTGCTGGCCCTGCTGGGTTTTCAAGCTGAGCATGCTGTCCACAGCCACCCTCTAGGTGAGAACAGACAAGCTGCTCCTGCATCAGCCATGGCCATGTGCCTTTTATCTCAGCCCCTTCCACTCCTGTCCTTCCTCACAACCACAGCCACTGTCCAGCTCTGCTCCTGTGAGGCCAGCTTCTTACATTGACATGAGAACTAGATCAGGAATAATCTACCCTCAGGCCTGCCACTTTCTTCTACAACTATAACCTAAAATTGATCCATTAGATTTACATCCCTGTGGCAAAACCTGAGACCATCAACATATAAAGAGAAAGTGTATTTTGGCTCAGGACTTCTGATGCTTTAGTTCAGGACAAAAGGAGTCCATTGCATTTACACCTTTCCTGGATGTTCAAGGGGTCAATTCAGAGATCCCACTGTGGGGAAAAAAAAAAAAAAAAAAAAAGAGGAAGAGATGGAGTCTGACAACCCCTTGCAGGACACACCCACATGAGAGGCATAAATTTTCAAAGTCCCCATGTCCTAAGGGATTCCCCACACCCCATCCACCCAAGGGCTGCAGAACAACCTGAGCACATATTATTTCAGAAGGACAGTTAGGCACACCCCATCATTCTACCCCTGAACACAAAGCTTTCACATCCATCTCATAACGCAGAACACATTCACTCCTCATCCTTGAGTCTCTAAAGGCATATACTCCAGCAGTGCTCATAAGTCCAGTGCAAAGACTCCAAAACATTCAGGGAAAGCTGGACTGTGTGCTCTTAAAATCAAGGAAGGTTCACACACTCCCAAGTTCTATGACAGGGGTAAATATTTCCATTTGAAATGCTAAAGGATACACGTGGAAGGGGACTGAAGGCCAGCAGGGCTGACATAAAACACAGTGCTCCCTTTCTGTCCAAGGCCATTGTGGGGCAGAGGAGAGAGGGCTATGGGCAGTGCCAGCACACAGCCCACTTGGACACAGCCCCTGGCCTCATGCTCAGTGAGCTTGGCCATCCACCTGTAGCTTCCGGGGCAAGGGCTGCTCACTGCTGGCTCCTCTGCCCCTAGGGTTTCCACAGCAGCCCTGAATTCATTCCACTGCTCTGTGCATCATCTGCCAGGACTTCTAGCAAGGACCCTGACCCCTGACACTCCATCTGACCCTAGGTCTTTTCTTGAAGCATTCTTATAAACCTCCGTGATTCTGTACCTCCTGCACTCTGCTGCCTGCAACTCCAGCATGGTGTGTCTGAAGACAAGGTCAGCCTCTGTTCGGAGCAGGTCCTGGCCACCCTTGAAACAAGACTGGAGAACCTCTGAGCACCTTGCTGGCTGAACAGGGGAACCATTCTCTGGACTGTTCTGGGTCAAGCATCCCAGAGCTCTCGCCCTCATGTTCGGCCTTGGAGTGCCTATCAAATTGTCATCTCTGCCTTTCAGCTGGGGAACAAGAGTCCATGATAATTCCTCAGATCCTGAAACCACCTTCCATCTTCTGGGTGCAAAGCCCTGGCCTAGTCTTAGTGGAGCTGTTGGCCTCAGCCTCCTGTCCACAGCTCCTGGGCAGCACCACAAATGTGCTGCTCTCCTGGAAAAAGTGCAGAGCCTCAGCTCTGCCTGCACTGCTCCTCTCTGCCCCTCCTTGTCGTGCACATGGCATGACATCATTGAGGAGGTCTCACTCAGGGCATCACCTGTGCCCTTGAGATTGTCCTAACGAACAGTCTGCTCCAGCCTGAGTGAGTCCAGCTCCCACCAAGTGTCAGGTCATGCAAACAAGTTCTGAGGATGTCACCAGGTGTGTCCACCCAGGAGCATGGGGGTGGGCAGTGTAGAAGTTCTGTCCATTGTGAGAGCAAAAGCCCAAATACTTAACTTGCTCTTCTCAGATATGAGCTGTTGGGCAAAGGGAACCACCAATCATGCTTCTGTGCAATTTTAGAATTGCATCTAAGTTTTACCCTGATCCCTCTGTTATGATATGAGCATGGGTAAAACCAGTGAACTGATGATAAATTGAAAACATAAAAAAATACACAAAAGAAATTTTACTTTCCTAAATGCTACTTTGCACACCAATCTCCCTGATGACACATCTATGTGCTCTCCATGCTGCTCTACGTGGACCTACACCAGAGCTGTTTCATAGCAGGAGCACATGCAAATAGGGCCTCCCTTTGCCCATGAAAAGCAGCTACCCTGACCTGCAGTGCCACAGAGGAGATCAGCTCTGGACTCCCAGCTCAGCCAACTCAGTGATCAATACTGAACACAGGTCTTCACCATGGAGAGTGTGCTCAGCTGGGTTTTCCTTGTGGCTGTTTTAAAAGGGAATAAATGGAATACAATAGACAATGACTGTTTCAATCACCCCTTTCTCTGTGATGAAATACCCAACAACAACAACTGTATAGGAGGACAGTTTATTGGAGGCCTCATGGTTTCAAGGGTTTCAGTTCATACCTAGCAGTCTCCATGCCTTGAAGCTCAAGGTGAGGTAGAACATCATGGTTGAAAGTGTGGAGAAGGGAAGAAGTTCATGTGATAATCAGTAAGCAGACAGAGGGACTCCCTAGTCTGATAAAAATATATTCTCCATAGACATGCACCCAGGGACCCACCTCCTCCAGGCACAGCTTAGCTGACCTCAGTTTTCAATCAGGTAGTCCCATTACGGGATTAGTTCTCTGACTGGGTGAAGGCTCTCATAACCCATCACATGAACCTTGGGGGGACACCTGATAGCTAAATCATAACACTGAGCGTCTCTACAGACAGGACTAGGAAAAAGAGCGGCTGAGTGACAGTGTCCTGATAAGGCTTTCTCTGTGTTGCAGGTGTCCAGTTTGCCATGCAGCTGATGAAGCCTGGGGGAGGCCTGGTGCAGATGGGGATCCCTGAGACTCTCCTGTGCAGTCTCTGGATTTACCTTCAGTGACTGCTTGATGCAGTGGGTCTGCCAGGCTCCATGAAAGGGCTGGAGTGGATCTCATAAGTTAACAGTACTAGTAGTTGTTAGAATTTGGGCAAAGTTTCTAACGCAGGGAATGCCATTTTAATCAAAGGGAAGTTTATTAGGGGCCACACATGGAAGGGGGAGAAAAAGGGAAAATAGGGGATGGACAGGAACAGGGGCAAGCACGAAGAGAGAGCGGTTTTAGTCCGGGGGTGGCTTAAATAGAGTGGGGGTCAGAAAGCCCCCCTGGAGTGAGTCCTTGCCCTATAGGCTAGTAGAGGTCAGGAGGTAGTGGCCAGGGCACCTGCTGGCCATGTTTGCTGGTCATGCTGAGGATCTTGGGAAATGTAGTTTTTCACAAATCACCTGGGGAGGTGTGGCCTTCTACCTAGGAGGTACAGCCTCCTGCCTGGAATCCAACAGTAGTGACAGCACCTACTACCCAGACTTGTGAAGGGCAGATTTACCATCTGCAGAGACAACATCATGTTCTGTACCTGCAAATGAGCAGTCTGAGAGCCGAGGACATGTGCACCTTCTACTGAGAAACAGAACCTCTCAAGGGACCAGAGTGTGAGCCCAGACACAAACCTTCCTGCAAGGGCTCCACAGGCCAGCAGGGGGTGCACAGCATATATGGAGCTCAGGGTCTCCCAGAAGCAGGTGTAGAGGGAGGTTGAGAGCTGCTCCTCTGTTAGTTGTAGAGGCTTCCTCTCCACCCCACTGGGTCCGAGGCAGGAAGTGTCTCTAGTTCATGGTTCAGTTTTATATCTAGAGACTCTGGATAATTTTTTTTTCTTTTTTATTTTGCAGAGTGACGGGACCATTGGGCTGTTCAGAGCCCCAAACCACAAACCCCATTTAAAAGCAGGTGCAGAGGGAGGTTCAAGCTGGTTTCCTCTACACTGCTGGGGCTTCCTCTCCCCCAGTAGGTTCCCAGGGGATCCTTTCCAGATAGAGATTCCTGGGTCTCTGCTCCACTTTTAACTTGAAAGTCACCACTTCAAGGGAACAGAGATTCACCATGTATGAGCTGAGCATGAGCTCACACCTGCTCCTGCGAGTGGCCTCACAGTGGGCCCCAAGGTCTCCTGAGTCCTTTGCAGAGTTGGAGACAACACCTGAGAGGCACTCAATCGGTCACAGGGTAGAATTTTTCCACTGGACTCATAGTCAGTCAAAATGGAATGTGTGTCAGAACACATCTCATTCTAGGACACAGAGTTCACAGCTCAGGCACATCAGCAAGGGACACTGAGGGAGGACCCAACAAACTGTGCTGTTCTTGAGACAAACTTGGCATCAGAAATTCTGCTGTCATCTAGTCACAGATGATCAGGAGAGCTCCACAGTCCAGCACAGGGCAGCATGGTCCTTGTCACAAGTGGCACTGGTAGAACAAATGAATCCTGATCCCTCCAGAGAGAAGAGCCCTTTAGCAGCCACAGGAAAAGGAGAAGGTACCCAGGGGTATGGGGTCTCCTGGGCATCCTCCTGTCCTTAGCCCTGTGTTAGGAACTTGTTGAAGAATCAGGAGGGACTTCTCCATGAGAATACCCTGTGATGTCAAGGCTAGGAAACTGTCACAGATACAGAGAACCTGAGGGACACATGGAGTCCCCCACAGTGATAGCCAGGGAGAGCTGGGTGGGTGCAGCAGGACTTACATGGCTTGAGGGAGCAGGGGAGAGAGCTGAGCCCCCACAGTGTCAGGGACCAGCAGGAAACTTTCCACCTGGATGTTTAAGATTAAATCAGCACCAGATAAAGAGGAGCCCAAGGACTTTCTCAGCTCTGTGACTAGAAGTGGGGCCAGAAAGAATGGGGAGAGGGCTCAGCAAGAAGTCCCCAGTCACACCTGTCCAGGTGACAATGGATGAATAAGATGAATCCAAACTAGTTAGTTGATGTGGTGTTGGCTGTCCTGAAATAATTAATGCAATCTTCCTGTGAAGTGTCTGCCTTTGGCCTTGTCCTTCCTAGGTTTGGCTCATCATGTGACCTCTGTGTCAGTCCCTGTTATGCTCAGGCAGCCTGCTGCTCCTAGGCTCAGCTGGGCACAGTGCACAGGTCTGCAAATTTATGCATCTGTTCCTGTATGCCCCACTCTGGTCAACGAATTATGAACAGGGGTCTTCATGACAATATTTGTTCCTACAGCTCAGGAATACCTTGTTGGACAGCTAATATTACTTTTTTATTTTCCTGTCCCCTTAGTGTAACCCATAACATAATTTTTTTTTTTTTTTTTTGCTAAATGCTGTGTGAAGAGTCCCATCGGCTTCTTGTTATTTTTCTGAGGAGTGGATTCACAGCACCTAGGTGAGGTGTTTCTGGAGCAACTGTACCTCACAGTGCTGTGTGCTGCATGGTCCTGGGGTCAGTGGAGCAGCCTTGACAGGTGAGGTGCTGCAGGCAGGGCAGCAGAGGTACAGTGCCCATCTGTTTCCAAGGTCTGCCAGGGTTGGGCCACTCCAGCAGACCCAGGTCAGCACTTCATCAGGCCCCATGACAAGAGAGTTGGTTGTCACCTTCTGAAGAGGGCGCAGGGCAGGACAAGGGCAGATGCTCTTAGCACCCCAGTTCTGTCTTTGCACCTCCACAGTGACACTGTGCAGTGGCTGCTCAGGCCTGCAGAGCTGCCCTGGGGAAACTTGTTTGGGGTTACAGGGCTCTTGCAATGCTACCTGTGGCACTACAAATGGTGTGTGGCCCCTTTAGAGCTTGCCCTGCTCTCAGCATGTGCTGTCATCCAGGGATGGCCTATGGCTCTTCCCTCACCTTGTACAAGTGTGGACTTGTGGTAGCTGCTTCCTGTGTCTGCAGGCTGATGGACAGTTTCTCCCTGACAGAGCAGACAGCTGGGTAGGAAGACTGAAGGGAGCCAACCAGCCAGCTGCTTCACAGGACCTGTGGGTGGCATCACTGCAGGTCTTTGTGCAGTGGAGCCTGTGTGTGGAGCCCCTGCTTGCTCTGCTCTGTCCCCAGGAAATGCTGTGGCTTTTTTACCAAAAGTTCCCAAGCTATTCATAGGGCCATTGGGCTCTGTTGCTCCAGCACCACTTGTGCCATTTGTCTTGGGGTGAAGAATAATTGACAACTGCTTGTGTGGCAGGAGCAGTTGTCATACCTCCACAATCGGTTTCACCTGAGGGTGGTTTAGGCAGAGGTCCTGCCTGTCACCCATGTGCTCTGTCTGGTGAGGGTAGGATGAGCCCTCCCTCTCTACACCCTGCACTGGCCTGCACCACTGGCCATAGACTGACCCAGTTCTATGGGAGAGGGAGAAGAGCAGGGACCTCTGCAGCTTCCTCATCCACTAAGGCAGCATCCCAAGGAACTAGCCTGTAACCTGAAATTCAAATTTGCATGTGCTAAAGTGTGTGGAAGTTTTAATTAAAAAAAAAATACAGAAAGTATCCTTTGTAAAAATCTTAACTGTAACTGGATTTATTGACATTTGAAGCACAAGCCCACATTTTTTTTAAAAGAGAAGAAAATAATTTTCAATGTCTCAATTTGATAGTAAATTATCATATATAATTCAAGAATCCAATGCACGAAATCAAACTTTAAAAAACAAGAATTTGAAAACTTCCAAGGTGGGAAAATCTTGGAGAATCCTGGTTTTCCCAGCAAACACTGAATGCTCAAGTCATGAATTTCTGTTCTTGTGTAAAGAGCTGTTGACTGACACTCCAGGACACATTTTCTGTCGTGCTTTTATTTTTCTGTATACATTTGTCACTTCCTACAAATGTTTTATACAGTTATGAGTCTGGACATAACACATATATCTGTGAAATTAAAGAATAATAATAAATGGAAACGGGATTGAAATTCACTAATGCCATAAGACTGAGTTGCATGGTCCCAAAATGAATTTCCAAACAACAATATCTTAGTGTTTAATGTGTCTAAAATTAAAATCCTAAGCCGGGCGCAGTGGCGCACGCCTGTAATCCCAGCACTTTGGGAGGCAGAGGCAGGAGGATCGCGAGTTCAAAGCCAGGCTCAGCAATGGCGAGGCACTTAGCAACTCAGTGAGACCCTGTCTCTAATAAAATACCAAAAAAGGGCTGGGGATGTGGCCCAGTGGTCAAGTGCCCCTGAGTTCAATCCCCGGTACCACCAAAATAATAATAATAAAATAAAAAATAAAAATAAATAAAAATTAAAAAAAAAATCCTAAAGGTCTAATAACCTACAACATATTTTTTCAAATATTAATTTAAAATCAATAAAAGTTTAATTATTTGCATTTCTAGCAGCAGGTGAATTGAGGAATCTCACAATCATGCAGAGTACTTCTGGGTCACATTGTACAACAACACAAACTCAGACCCACAGACTCAGGGGCCAGCACATACTCTCAGCTGTGCATAAGAGAGTCACAGCTGAGTGACCAGGAAGAGCAGATGATGAATCCATCAAGACAGGTCAAAAGATTGCTAAATGAATTCCAGCACTTAGGTTTTCTCTAAGTCCCCAGATTTACAGTTATGCTCCTCTTAAATTTTTGTCAGAAACCTTGATCTATAATGAGACCGCCAGGACAGCAGGGAACCTCAATGACCTCAAACTGCCCCACTGTGAAGTTCAGGAGCAGCTCTTTGGAGACCAGTCACATGTACAAAACACAGATCTCCTCATTTCCCTGGGAAGTTCCAGAATGGCCTGTGTGTGCACAGAGACAAAGGGGGCTGTGCACTTCTCAGGCAGCAGAGATGCAGCCAATGCAAACATACATTAAAAAAAAAAAAAAAAAAAAAAAAAAAAAAAAAAAAACCCTCTGCACAATTTACACTTCAAACATCATCAGCTCTGCAAGTAGGTAATAGAGGGCACTGTGAATTGTAAATAGCAGCAAATTTAAATATGGGAGAACACAGACCTCCCACCACAGGAGGCCAGGGCTTGTGTGCAGGCTCCAGCACCCCAGGAGCTGGTCCAGGAGATCTGGCTGCTGTCACTGAGCTGGCTTTATTCTGCAGTGAGCTTCCAGGAGGAACACCTGCTGCTTTTCCCTCAGGCCTGGCCTCACCTGAAGTACACATCCACATTCACTCTCCACAGTCACTCCCTGCTCCTGGGTAATTCTTCTCTCATCCAAAACATCAACATGATCCTGCCCTGATGTCTTCCCATCCTCTGTGCCTGGCGTCTGTGTGTGGAAACATGAGGTGAATTCTGCACGCTCCACATGCAGATGACAGGCTTGGCAGACACGGTGCTGGTGATGGACAGCAACAGCCTGGGCACACCTGGCCCCTACCATGCAAATGAGGCTGTTCACACAGTCGGTTATTTCCCTGGGTTATTTATATCAACATGAAATGAGGTAATTAATTGCCTTTGAAATTGATCAGGTAGAAGGATTACCAGTGCAGGGATTTCTTGTTATGGTTCACAAAATAGGTGCACCAAAACCTCATGTGTGAGACAATGAAGAAAGTTTCAGAGGTGAAGTGACTCAATTATTTGAAGTCTTTACCTAAAATGGATTATCACTGACATGGACTCACTTGCAGCATCTGTAGGCAGGTGGGGTGTGGCTGCAGGATGTGGGTCACTGGCATGTGCCTTAGGTGTTCACACATTGTCCCTGTTGAGCTCAGCTCTTCTGTTTTCTGATGGCAACACCCCGAGTTGCTTTCCTCCTCTATGTCCTTCTGCCATGACATTCCTCCTCACCTGGCTCAAGGCTAAGGCCTTGCCCACCATGTTCTCCTACCTATGAAATTGTAAAGGAAAGGATATTTTTGCATCTCTAGGTTGCACTCGTCAAAACTATGGTCACAGTGGCAAAGTGATGTCAAACACTGGTAAATATTTAGGATTTTTTTTCATGGGCTGGCCTGTGATTACCACAAAAACTCCCAGGAAATCTCACCACAATGCAGGACTCAGTGACACAAGGTCATGGAGGGCAAGTAATTTGGTGTTGTTTACAGAGACCAGAGTTGGCCCACATGAACTTCAGGGAGCCATTGACAGGGACCTGCCATGACACCAGGAGCTGACTGGGTCTAGGTGATCTTGTTTCTTCTAAGAAGCTTTGGCTGGGCAAATGGACTGAGTGACCATGAAGGTCCTCTCAAACATAGTGGGGACATTTTAGTGAAAGAGAAAGACAGAGACAGAGAACAAGAACTGCACTTCCTGAATAGATGGGAGGACACCTGCAGGAAACTGTCCCCCACATCCCTGAGCTGGAGGACTTCATCATCAGACTTCATAAGACTCCAGGGAAGGGGCTACAGTGGATGGGGCTCATGATGGCAATGGAGGCACAACTTGTAACCCCTCCCTGAAGAGTCGAGTCACCATGTCTAGAGACCATGTGAGAACCAGTTCTCCCTACAATTGAGCTCTCTGAGGATGCAGCCTGTATTCCAGGACCCACAGTGGGGGAATTCATTTTGACCCCAGGCACAAGCCTCCCTGCAGGGTAGCTAAGAACAACAGAGACAATAGGACCAGTAGGGAGCTCAGAACCAGCAGGGGATCAGCATGATCATCAGAAAATCAGGAGCAGCATGGGAAGATCAGGATCAGAGGTGGAGCTCAGGACAAGCTGAGGACAAGCAGGTGCACTGGGGAATCTTGAGCAACAGAAGGGACCAAGGCTAAGAGTGAGGGGCTTCCTGAAAGCCTGTAGGGTTTTCGCTCCTTCTCTACCTTATAGAATGTCTAGAGGCCCTGCAATGCTTCCACCAAGTGTCAGGTCATCCACAAAATAAGGCTCTGAGAATGTCACCAGATTTGTCTACCTGTGTGCAGGAGGAAGATCAGGGGACCAGTCCTGTCCAGGGTGAGAGCAAAAGTCCAAATAAACAACTTTTCTCTTGCCAGATATCTGCTATTGGACACAGTGAACCATCACACATGCTTATGGTTGTGATTTTACATTCGTACCATGGAGTTAACACTGTCCTGTATCATGATTTTGTGCATGTTCAAAAAATATTAATGGGTGATAATGCCAAACAGGAAAAAAAAAAAAAAAAAAAAGGCAATATAATTGTATTCCCTTGATGCTACTATGTACACAGTTCTAGCCCATGATCATTTCATCTGCCCTCAGTGCTGCTCTACCTGAGGTCTCCACCCAGAGCTGCTATGTAGCAAAAGGACATGCAAATAGGGCCTCCCTCTGCTCATGAAAACCAGCCCACCCTGACCTGCAGCTCTGCAGAGGAGCCCAGCCCTGGACTCCCAGCTCAGCCAACTCAGTAATCAGGACAGAACACAGCTGCTCACCATGAAGAGTGTGCTCACCTGGGTTTTCCTTGTGGCTGTTTTAAAAGGTGATTAATGGAGAACCAGAGATCCTGAGTGTGTGAGTGGACAATAGTGAGAGAAAGAGTGGACGAGTGACAGTGCCCTAACCATGCTGCCTCTGTGTTTGCAGGTGTCCAGTGTGAGGTGCAGCTGGTGGAGTCTGGAGGAGGCCTGGTGCAGCCTGGGGCTTCCCTGCGACTCTCCTGTGCAGCCTCTGGATTCACCTTCAGTAGTTATAACATGCACTGGGCCCGCCAGGCTCCAGGGAAGGGGCTGGAGTGGATCGCATACATTAATAGTGGTGGAGGTAGTACTTACTATGTTGAATCCGTGAAGGGCCGCTTCACCATCTCCAGAGACAACTCCAAGAACACGCTCTACCTGCAAATGAGCAGTCTGAGAACCGAGGACACAGCCACCTATTACTGTGCCAGCGACACAGTGAGGGGTCCTCAGTGTGAGCCCAGACAGAAACCTCCATGCAGGGCGCCCAGGGCCAGCAGGGGGCGCTCAGCACACAGGAAACTCAGGCTCAGCCCAGGAACACCTGCAGAGGGAGGAGAAAGCAGATCACCTCAGGCCCTGAGTTTCTTTCCCAGCCAGCTTCTCCCTGTCACCAGCTTGCATGGAGATTCTCAAAATCTCTCTTCTGTCAGACCCTCTGTAAAGTTTTTCTTCTCTAAGTCTTGTTTGTCTGAAATTCTCTCTATCAGCACAGAGCAGGCAATTTTGCAGATGGAGATTATTTTTCAGTGACATTTCCTGAACAATACCTTTAAAGTGAAATTTACAGATTTTTCTTTTCATCACTGGGGATTGAATTCAGGGTGCTCTACCCTTGAACTCTATCCCAGGCTTATTTGTGTCTTATTTTGAGAAATGTTCTCCCTAAGATGCTCAGGCTGACCTTGAAGTTATAATTCTCCTGCCTCAGCCTTCAGTGTTCCTGGGGCTACAAGTGAGCTCCATCACACCCGCCTGAACTTTACAAACTCCTGAGGCCATGTCTTACTCCCTGCCTGTTCAGGTGGATCCCCTGGCCCTTCCTATGACCCACTCCCATTCCTAGTCCACCTGATGGATCAGGTCACAGAACACACTTCATACTTGAGCCTACTTAGTGCCAGAACTTTCCACATGGGGTTGCAATGTTTTGTTTTCACATGTTAAGGAAGGACTGCCTTGACATGTAGTTTTTATAGACTACAGCAAGCAATTATCTGACACAAATATCCATGGACTAAGCTGGAAATGGTGAGAGAATGCCATAAAACTTATTAAAATGCATAAAGATGTGCATATTCAAAGTGAACCTTGGTGTATGTGAGCTGTCTGTCCCTAAACATGAGGCTCTGTGACACCCACACCACAGTGTGTATATGCCCACATGCCTATTTACAGAAGAGAGATCTTGAGAATCTCCATGGAAGGTGGTGACAGAGGAGGTTCTGGCTGGGAAGGAACCTCAGGGCCTGAGGTGATCTGCTCTCTCCTCCCTCTGCACCTGCTCCTGGGCTCACCCTGAGCATCCTGTGTGCTGAGCATCCCCTGCTGGCCCTGGGCACCCTGCAGGGAGGATTTTGTTTGGGATCACACTGCAGTGCCCTCACCTTATCTGCTCTAGAATAATAGGTGGCTGGTCCTCGGCTCTCAGACTGCTCATTTGCAGGTAGAGCGTGTTCTAGGAGTTGTCTTTGGAGATGATGAATCAGCCCTTCCCAGATTCTGCATAGTTGATGTCACTGCTGCCACCACTAATGTACAAGATCCACTCCAGCTGCCACAGTGTGGACATGCCCACTCCTCATGGAGCTGTGCATGGCCTGTGGACAGGGGTGACTTGAGCAAGCTCTTGGGGACAAAGGGACTCCCTTGGCAAAGACCGAGGAGAGAGGGTGGTCAGCTCTGCATGGACGGTGGGAGCTTCAGGTTGGCTCTGTCATTGGCTTCAATACCCTGAGGAAATGCTGTGCCCAGGACCACTTTAACTCATTTTGCTGTGAGGTCACTCCAAGCCTGAGTAGTTCCAGGAGACCTGACTGCCGGGGAGAGGGAGCTTGGAGCCTGCCTGGGTTTTCCAACCACTGTGGCTGGGTTGCAAGGTCACAGAATGGGACAACCTGGGCTCTGTTCCTGCTCACATAAGTGCCCAGCCTGTCCTGAGAGTCCAGCTCCTGTCTGGGTGAGGATGAGCAGTGGCCATTTTTATATTTCAGATTGTCCTAAGCTACTCCTGGTTCATTTCATAGAATTAAATCATTTGTGTATTTTCAAAATATGTATTTAGTGCTATAGAATTGATTTTGCATGATTAATTTATAAGTTGCCAAGTTAGAGTGTTGTGTTTTATAACAACTTGTGCCCCTTATATTTTTGTCAATAATATTTCCAAGTTTTTCTACATTTTAATATTTTATTTATGAATATAATTTTGTAAAATGTGTGCTTCATTTTGATGTATTTATAAAAACATAAGCAGAATTTTATACTAGAGTTCTTGATTTCTGCCTATGTTCCATACCTGACATTTACCTGCCTGTTACCATCTCTTCAATTTAGTCTGTATTTTTCTTCATATTAAATACAAATACAACAATGTTCCTTTGGTGTATACTTCTGGTGGCCTGGACATGCCTTTTTTATAATTTAGCATGGTAAACTGTATTGTAATTTAGTGAACAAAAAGGATATCACATGTAAATAAAGGCAGAATTTTTCTATTTCTATTTTCCATATTGGTCTAGTTTCTGTCACCCTTGCCTCACTGAAACATTAGGACTTGCTTTTGGGCCTCACTCAGCTCATTCCTGGGTCTGGTGGATGCTGGGATTACCTCCCCTACACATGATGCCCCTTACTTGCAGAGACATTTTGTTTGATTTCTTAAGCAGGCATTTCTGACCATAGTAATTGTACATAGTTAAGTAAATTAGATTTAGGTTATTGACAGTTGAATATATTTTGAAAAAACTGATTATGAATTGATATATTGTATTTTGCTATGTTTCTCATGTGATGATATTTTATTATCAACATGATTAAGAATGTCATCATCTCTCTCCATCAGACATAGCTGGCCATTGCAGCTGCATTTTCATACTTACACTGAAACCTGGCTCTAGTGAGGCAGAGGACAGCACCCTGACAAATGAGTGTCAGGCACCATGATGGATCCCAGGTTGTGCACACCCACTGTCCATCACCTTTCCCTACCTGGTGTGTGGAGCCCACCAGCTGCTCTGTCCCAGTCACTGTGAAGCACAGCCTGGCTGTGGGCCACAGTGCACTTTGAGATGCAGAGCACCAGGACAAGGCCCTCTCTGAACGTGGTCTTCACCACCCAACCTCATAATCACCCTCCCTGCACATTCTCATCACCAGTGGCCACTGTCTTCTCTCTTTCCAGGAGCCTGATGCAGTAGCTTCCCCACATGAGTGGTGGTGTGATGGTGGTCTCCCCCTGCCTGACTCATTTCAGTTAGGTCCATGTGCTCCAGGGCCGTGCCCAATGCCAGGAGGGATAGTTTGCCATTAGTTTGGCTAAATTAATTTTTCCTCTGTGGATACTATATTTCCCACTTATTCAGTAAGGGATAATGTGGTGAAAATATAAAATGCTTCAAAACTCAAGGTGTTAAGGACAATCATCTTATACTATTTGTTCCATCAGCTGTGAACCCTAGGCAGAGGTCCTGTCTCCCCCAAGCTTCAGTCTGTCCCAGTTCATGTCTCTGCTGGACTCAAGCCACATTTCACAGGTTGGGATCTCCTGCCTACTGCTCTCTAAGGTGGCTCTGCTACTGATAGAACTGCATGCTTGGGCCTTAAAAGGACTTGCTCTCAGGCTCCACTAGCCAAGGCATTAGGGGGTCTATTTGTAGGAGCCCCACCTGGGACAAAGCTGTTCCTGAGGTGAGGCCTACCCATGGCATCCTATGAAATCCAGGTGGGGAAATACCCACCTCCACACTCTGGCACCCTATGTGCCTGCAGAGTTAGCCCCACAGGTGCTGCCAGGTTGGCTGCTCTGTGACTATTTCAGCTCCCAGATCGGAGTTGGCACAAACAAACCCTTTACCCAGTCCCAGGGCTGCATCCACATCTTTAGATGTTACTATGCCCACCTCAGGCAACAGCACCAGTGTGTGCTGAGTCCAGACTGTGCTGCTCTGAGCAGCTCCTGATGCTGATGGTTACAATGAGAGAGCTGCACTGCAGCAGGTTCTGGAGACCAGGCTGCAAACTTCCAGGTAGTGCTCCTGACCAGGCCTTCCTGATGCTGCATCATGACAGGAGAGAAAAGGAGGAGGCAAAAAGAGGCAGACAAGCTGGAATCCCTGAGTGGGGTTGGGATCACACCCCAGACTCCCCATCATAGGAAGACTTTCCAACAGCCCTAGGGGGTCTCCCACTTAAAGTGGCATGATCCACACATGGGGCACTGCTATTAAACCCCATCACCTTCTAGGTTTCTAATTATCTCCATTTTAAAAGATGTCATCAAATTTCACAAGGAACACAGTTCAACTGTGACCTTCATAATATACATCAATAGCTTAAAAAATAAAAATAAAAAATAAAAAGGTCCTGGGATAAATGTTCCTCCTCTACTGGGTCTGTGAGTGCACGAAAATAACAGTTCTGTGACCTTAGGCTCCAGCAGTGCTGTTGCACTCCCACATGACCTCTGTGTCATGCCAGGGTGTCTCCAACATGAGCCATGAAGGGTAAACACAGTTGACTCCACTAGGTGATTTTTTTTTTCCTCTTACTGCCTGAGGTGGCAGAGACCCACTGCATATCTCTTGGCCAAATGGAGCCACCGTGGGAGCTGACTCACTTGATTAATCCTCCTCAGGCCCAGGATATTGAGAGGAGGACTTGTCCTCTCCTTGTTAGCCAAGAGTGTAGTTCCTGGCTTTTTTTGCACTAGTTCTGCCCCCAGAACCACAGGCCAGGGAGCCAAATGTCTGGTCACTCTTGAGATCCTGCCCAGGTGATCAGAGACCAGGTGTCTGGATGAACCTGTGGAACAGCAGCAGTGACCCTGAGAAAAGCAGCCTGGGTGCCACTTGCTATGCCCCAGTCGGATGTTCCCAGAGTCTGAGACACAGAGACCAAGGAAAACAGGACAGCAGTTTAACAGGTGGGCTGAGGAGGATTGCAGAGTGTCCATGCACTTTGTTCCAGGAAGGAGGGTGATTCTGGCATCTGGGAGCTGTAGCTGCCGCAGACAGTGGGGTGGTGTGACCTGCTGCATGGGGCCACAGTACATGTGTCTGCAGAGTAGTGTGGTCAGTTAGATAAGCTGAACCCCCCACATCTGTGGTATTAGATGAAGAACTTTCCTCATCTGCTCCATCACAGACTGACCCTCTGAGAATGATGATCCAGGGACCTGTGCTCCACTCTCTAATTTGAAGTCCCATCAACAATACATCTGTATTTCTCTTTCCCACATCTTTGCCAACATTTATTATTATTATTATTATTATTATTATTATTATTATATTATTATTATTATTATTATTATTATTTTATTATTGCCTTCTAATTGGAGTGAGAGTAATTGTCAGTGTAGGTCCAACTTGCATTTCCTGATTGCTAGGATTATGGAGTGTGTTTTCTTACATTTCTTAGCCACTTATAGTTCTTCTCTTCAGAAATGTCTGTTTAGCTCTTTCCCATTTATTATTGGGTTATTTGTGTCTTGTCTTTAAGTGTTTTGGATTCTTTATATAATACAGGATATTATTACCCTATCTGGGGCGAAGGTGGCAAAGATCTCCCATTCTCCAGGCTCTCTCCTTACACTCGTGCTTGAGTTACTGTGCAGAACCTATTAATTTGATATTTTCCTATTTAATGATTATTAGTTTTGTCTCTTGCACTTTAGTAACCTAGCTGAGAAAGTCGCTGCCTGTGTCAGTACAGAGAAGAATTGGTGCAATATTTGCTTCTAGTTTTTGCAGATTTTCTAGTCTAGTTATCTGATTTCTGATTAAATTTGAGTTCACTTTTGTGGGGGGAGAGACAGTGACCTATTATATTCTTTTACATATTGATATTCAGTTTTCCCAGCTCTATCTAATGAACAGGTGGGCTGAGGAGGACTGCAGAGTGTCCATGCACTTTGTTCCAGGAAGGAGGATGATTCTGGCATCTGGGATCTGTAGCTGCTGCAGACAGTGGGGTGGTGTGACCTGCTGCATGTCAATGCCAGATGTCATTTCTCCAAGATATGGAAACATTGTCAAGTGCCAGATGACAATACTTATGTATCTTCTATTCTATTCCATTGGTCTTCATGTCTGCTTTGGTGCCAGTACCATGCTGGATTTGTTACTGTAGCTTTGTCAATGTTTGAGGTCAGAAGTTGTCATATCTCCAGGATTGCTTTTCCTGCTTAGGATTGATTTGGTTATTGTGTGTTTATATTTTTTCACATAAATATTAGGACTCCTAATATTTATGTTTGTTTGTTTGTTTCTTTTAAGAATGTTTTTGGCATTTCTTGGATATTTTATTGTATTTGTGTGACAGGCTAGTTTGGACATCTGATAATATGTATTCTGACTGTATAGAACATGGTAGGTCTTTTCATCTCCAAGTTCTTCAATTTTTTCATGTGTTGTTCACCGTTTTCATTATAGAAATTTATATCCTTGGTTATATTTTTCTTGTTCTTGGCGATACTTTTCCCAAATACTATTTAAGTTATTTAGAATGTGTCCTTTTTCCTGATTTCTTTCTCTTCAAACCTATTTTAGATGCATTTGAAAATGGTTTCCTTATGAATGCATGATGTAATTTTCTACATTGATATAGTTGTTTATCAGCTATAGAAGTGTTCTGATAAAGATATTGGTTTTTCTAGATATTGGATCACATCACCAGCAAGCAGTATATTCAGACTTCTTTCTTTCTTTCCTCTTTAAAGCTTTAATTTCCTTCTCTTTCTTAATTGCTCTTGTTACAGTTTTTTAGGGACTATGTGCACAGTACAAACATTCAAATAAAGAAAGCGATGGTTCTAGAAAACATAAAGAAAATTGAAAAAACCTTGAAAAACTTAAAAAAAAAAAACAAAAAAAAAAAACAGAAGATCCAAATAAACAAAACTGGACATAAAACAAAACATATTGCTATGTCTGAAATCCAGAAGATTATAAGAAACTATTTTGAAAAATTATCCTTCAGTAAACTAAAAAAAGTCTTGAATAGATTGAGGAAATTCTAAACACATGTCACCTACACAAATTGTAAACAAGAATATAAAATCTAAAACAGAAAAAAATGTCAAGCAATTAAACTAAAAAGCCAGTGAAGTCCTTCCAGGACAGAAAAGCCCAGAAGCAGCTTCGTTTACCGTTGATTTTAATATAACTTTAAATAAGAGATAAGATCAATCTCCTCATATTATTCCATGAAATGGAAAAGGAGAAAACACTGAGAAATTATTCTCTAAAGCCAGTAAACACAATGTTACCAAAGCAAAAGAAAGACATTTCCAGGAAAAATCACTTCAGACCAACATCACTGATAAACTTAGATGTGAGATTCCTTAACAAACTGTTGGCAAACTGCATTCAAAACATCTAGGAAGGTGGTGCATGATGATCAAGTGAGTTTCACCACAGGGTTGGGATGTTGGCTCAACATCTACAGATCAACAATGTAATATCAATATTTGATTCACCACATAAATAGACTTGAGGACAAGATTTACCGTATCACATCAACAAAGGCAGAAAAAATCATTTGACAAAGTCCAGCACTCAGTCATGATCATAGAAATGGAGATGCAAGCGGTAAGAGGATTTGACCTCAACTTTATAAAGTTAACATATGACAAACACAAGGCCAAAACCATATTGAATGGAGATAACCTGAAAAGAGTTCCTCTCAGCCCAGGACCATGACAAGGATGTCCACTATGTTCTCTCTGATTTCACAGTGTCCCTGCACTGCATATTGATGCCGGAGCATTTTCTCAAGAACAACATGCAGAACAGCATTACTGAGTCTGAAGTGACTGCTCTGTGTTCACCAGAGTCAGATGCTGAGAAAACTCAGAGGACCATGGTGAGTCTTTTTTATCAACTCAAGGGAGGGACTTCATTGGGATTCCTTGATTAGGACCATCCTTGGGATTTTCTGTACAGCAAAAATGGAGCCAGTCCAGGGTAAGGGACTTGGGACATGTGATGAACTTCAGGCGTAAGGACGTCATGGATCTCAAGAAGTCCCTGAGACTCAGCACTGGCCCTCTGGCACCTTTGCTCCTTGTAAATGGAAGGTGTGGTGTGGAGAATCAGGCTAGGTTTTTGAAGAGAGACAGGCAGGCAGGCTGGGTCATCACAGATTCTGAGCACTAGCAAGTGGAAGGGGACCCTCTGCCCATCCCAGATCTTGTACCTGAGAACAGGAGCCTGACTGCCCAGGACCTGCCTGAGACTACAGGTGGCCCTTCACCTGAAATGTCCACAGAAGTCCTGGGAGGGGAAAGTGGAGACATGGGTGACATCCAGGGAAGGAGTGTGATGATCCTTGTGCCTGGAGCTGTTGAGAGGGTGACAATGGGGTCCTCCATTGCTGCCCTGCTGGGCTCTGGCCCAGAAAACAGCCACCATCTTGTCCAGCACAGCCAACAGCTTTCTGCTGTGGAAGTTCTCACCAGGGCAATCAAGACACAGTTTAGGAGACTCCAGACTCAGGAGCCATTAGACTCAGAGTCAAGTCCTGTCTTTGGCCTTGTGGTCATAGCCTCTCTCCTTATCAACCCTCCTAAGCCAATTTTCTGTTGCTATTTCTAGAACTGCCAGGGAAGTGAACAGGAACTACCTGCTTCCACACTCAAGTGGAGGGCCAGACATAGGGCACACATGGCCCCATCCATATGAATACATCAGAAGGACAGATGGTAACAAGTCCCCCAGCAGAGTCAGCAGGGACCTCCGTCACTTGTCCATGTTGGGAAAGGTCTGCCTCATTCCTGGGTCTTCCTGGGTACTTGAAAGAGGCCCAGTCCCTCACCATGACCTCTGGCTCATGGACGCAGGAGTAGAGCTGCTGACCCCACCACTGTATCTGTGTTCCTCAGACTTTCTTCTTTGATATTTTAAATAGTTAGTTCTTTATACATAAGCAAATATTATAGTTTGTTTTCCCATAGTTATTCAAACATGGTTTATAATTCCCTCCATTTCTGTGGGCAGCCCTTCTTTTTCCCTGCCCTTCTGCCTCCCCTGCTCCTCTCCCTGTCCCTTTATTCTATTTGCTTATACGTGTTTGAATTGGCATTCATGGATGTTCATAAAGGTGAAATTCACTGTGCTCTCTTCATATCAGCACACAGCATAGACTGTGAGTTTCATTCTGCTCTCCTCCCTTTACTCCTGTCCTCACCCACAGCCCCCTTCCTGGATGTCACTGATCTCCCTTCAATATTCACAAGACCCTCCGTACCTCTTACATTTCCCAGCCTCCTCAATTGGGAGAGCAGATTGGCCCTCGGTTTCTGAGTCTGGCCTGTTTCACTCAGCTTCATGTTCCCCAGTTCCACCTGTTTTCTAACAAATGCTGTAATTTTATTGTTTCTTCCTTGCTGAAAATTCCATTGTACATAGATCCCAAACTTTCTTTAACTAAACCACCCCACTGTAGGCTGCAGGTCATCAGTGCTTCTGCTTGAATGTTGACCATTTTACTTTTTTAATGCAGAGCCAATGTTTCTTCTATCCTGGCAAAATCCTACAAGAACTTGTCTTGAACTCAGGAAATAACAGTCCTGGAAGTTTCCACCAGACCTTCCCTGGACAGTAGCATAACCACTTGGGCACTGCTAGGATTTTCAATGGATTCCTAGAAAACTGCCCAATCCATGTATTTTAATTTATTTAGTACTGATATTGAACCTGTCCCCAGGGGATAATATCTCAACTGTTACTTCTTCCCCATGATGACTCAGACCACAGGGAATAATACCTGAAAGGTTATGCCACCCCATTCTGGCCTTGTCCCTACATTTTAATAACTGAACTCTTACAGCTTCCTCATGTTGGCTGGCCCCTGTAGAAGGCCAGCTTCCACAGTGGGAAAAGGCAGAGTCTTGATCCCAATCAGTGCTTGTGTAATAGAGTCAGCGATAAGATGGAAGAAGTCAACGCTCATCAGGATGTTGAAATCTTCTGCATTTATTTCTCTTTTACAAACAATAAAAGCAAAATTTTTTTTTGGCAGTATGCATTTTTTTTGTGTGTGTGTGTGTGTGTGTGTGGTTACAAAAGCAGTTACAAGAGCCAGGGAAATATCAGTCTCTGTGAAGTAAATTTCTAGATTTTACTATTTTTTCTAACACTTCAAGGGTCTGTCTAGACAAGGACTATATACATGATGTTTTGAAACTCTTTATAATCTTTTCATGCTAATCTGACCCAGCCTGGGTCATAAGACTCAAACTTATGAATCTCTTGAAACCATTACTCCGCACACCTGCTACGCTATCTGATAGAAGTTAGTTTTTTCTGCCTGGTTTTAAAACATCATTGTCTCTTTATAATAGTCCCTTTTTGCACCCAAGGGTAGAAAAAAGGAAAATATAGTCAAATGTTAGTTCTGAAGGACGTTTACCATAGGGTTTTTTTGCATCTATTCTAAATTACCCTGAAAGTAAAGAAGCCTTTTTCAGACACAAAAGGGCTCTTAAAATTTTTTCTTGCCACAAGTAATTATAACAAAGGAGGTAAAATGATGAGCATTTATTAATCTGCTTCTTTACTAAAAGTTAGCTATATAAGTACAAATTTAGGAAATGTTATTATGTTTCCAGTTTAGACACCAATAAAATTATATATTTCCAGAATTAATCTTATTCTAATTAATTGAAATAGTGACATCTGGCAGCCATACATGTGAGCAGAACAGTAAAGATATATTTAGACAGGAGACAGCGGGAACATACATAGATAGGTTTAATTTCTTCAGTGCCGCATTTCAGTGAACGTCTATCCAGTAAAGGGTGTTTGCCATTGCTTTCACCCCCCTATCATACGAGAAGAGGATGCCTTGCTCACTCTGTTATATGGATGATGCCACAATTTTCCCCTTTTAATTTTTTTTTTTTTTTTAATTTGAGGGTAGCAACTTTTGTAGATGTTTATTTGATTTCTCTCTAGAAAAGTCTGAAGAAGACTGGAAGAATAAAGCATAAGAGTATTACAAGTAGGATAGCAAAACCAAGATTTATTACATAGGACCACCATGTGTCATATAAATGGCAGATTTTATATTATTAAACAAATTTGTAGCAAAATCTGTAGCGGAATCAGTAGCTAGATACATATGGTTAATATCACTTATTTGTTTCTGTAAGGAGTCAAAGTCTGGAGCAATATCTGAATTATTTCAGATTTACATTAAATGGGATTTAATTTTGGTCTAATCATGTTTAGAATCATTATATTTTAATGGAGTAATGTAAATTTACTTATAGTTAACATGACCTCAGGTTGTCATTTGAGTTTTTATATTTTGGATTTGATTGCCAATATAGAGGATTGCTTCCTCCAAAGCATTAATCCTATCTTCTAATTTTTTATCTTTTTTTCTGTATAGCCATAGCTGCAGAAACATTATGAGATAAATTATTTACATGATTACCTGTATGAACTTTTTAACTAAAGCTGTAGAAGAAATGGCAATAGAGCCTAATATCTTTATAAGAGCAGATATTTCTAACATAAGGGCTGCAACAAATATTTTAGGTCTAATTAATCTATTTAATTTTTTGTAGAAACTTGTAAGCAATTTGTTACCATATATTGTTTGTAATTAATACTGTGTATATGTTATTAGTTATATATTATATAAACTATATATTATTAATTATCATTAATGGTATATATATCATTATTAAGAAGGCATGAGGAAGAGCAGCTATATAAACCTTAACTTTAAAAGTCATAGGTGTTGATTTGGGTTTAATTAATAAATCTATATAAGTAGCTGTGGTTAGGCTGTATAGATTTTGGAAAATAGACAGTTTTTTATTAGATAATTTACCTTTAAAAATAGGCGTATTTATCTAGGAGAAAACCATTTGTGAATAAAAGCATCAATAAGAATTTTTTGGTTTGAATAAATTTGTTATATTTTAAAAGGTTTTATTAATATAGGTCTCATTAGTTTTATAATCTTTTAATATGGCCATAGTTAATGACGAGAGTCTTTTTGTATAATTATCTTTAAAATTTAAAAGGAAAATTAACATGAGGTTGTCTATAATTATCTGGTATGTAACCAGGAGGAATAAATTGATTATCGGTAGTAAAGCATATAGGAGTGGTTTCAATTAATCTTATAAAATTGACATTAATGAAAGTCTTGTGAGGAATTAATGAGTAATAGTAAGAAACACTTTTTTAGGGGTTACTGGTGACCCCTGAGCAGCAATCAGGCATTGTGCTGGGTGGTTAAAATTTTTTATTTGACCCCAAGAAGGCAGCGTAGATGTCCGTGTTGATTGAGCCCATCGCATCAAGGGGGTGAGAGAAAGGTTAGCAAAGTTATGGTCAGTTGTTTGTCTTGTGTCTGGAGAGTCCTTTGCTGGTACGGCTTGCATTGAAATCTCCGTCTGTGTCAGGGCTGGTTTATGATGTCTTACAAGATGATCAGGGATCTATAGAGGTGTTGAAGTTCCTGTAGAAAAATACAAGCACAGACTCTACAGACCAGATGTCAAAAGGACATCAGGTTTTTTCTATTGATTTGTGAATAGGCCTTTTTACTTTACTAGGGGCTTGTTAGTTATTATTTGTTTTGACCAGTATTTGTTTATAGGTGTTAATTTTGAATCATTGATATTTATAAAAAGAGCATGTTATATTATATGATGTGGGGAACTATAATGAAATTTAACATTTCTTAATTAAGTAATTTGAGCTTTTAATGGTTGATAAATTTTTTAAAGAAATAACATTATAATATTTCAAAATATTATAGTTGTTTTCTTTAACCAATTGTCCCAGGTAATAAAACTTAACAAATATAAGAAAATTATCTTGATAAGAGTAAATCAATGTTTTAAACTTTGTTTTGTATCAGTATATTAGATATTAATAGACTATATTAATTATTGTCAATTTAATCACAAGTTTTTTGAAATTTATTTTTTACTTATATAGACTCTCTTATCATTTTATTTACTTAGACTCTTTTCTCACTTACTTAGACCCTCCTATTTACTTCATAATACAAAGACTTTTCCATCCTGTAACTTTTCTTTTACCTTCGATTGAATATGATTTTCATATCTACAACCTCCCAATTTTTCCCTCTTGTATTAATCTCTTCTTTTTGTTCACCTTTTAAAACAATCTTTATAACAATTTGAATCTAGACAAATCATTTTATTTTAATAAAAATATTTTTTTACTTACAGTACTCTTAATTGGAACAGTTGAAACTTTTGAGTCTTTGTATATAGAGAAATTTCTTATAACATTGATATATAGAATTACATATATTTGTTAACCATTTTATAAGAACATAAAGTTTAAGTATATAGAATTATACCTGTTGGAACTTTAACTATTTTTAGTGATAATAAAGTAACTTTCAAATCTCTTATTTTTAATTTTCCAACTTATGAAAACAACTAATAATGTTACTTAATGGAATTGAAGGAGTTACCTGTTGGCATATTTAATAGTTAGTATTTTAACCTTATAAATTAATTAAATGTCTAACAAACAAAGTTACTTATAGATGAGTAATATTAAGTTAAATTTGCTTTACTTTTACCAAAATATCAGACAAGTGTAGTGAATTTTATTACCTGTTTTTTTCTTGTTGAAGAGAAGTCCTAGAACTAAGGGATAGTAGACTTAACATTATATTAGTTTTTTGACCACCTAGAAAAAATTGTGAGTTATGCTTTATTTAAAAGACACCAACATTTATTTGTTTACTCAATATAAATTGAACCTTTTAAATCACATGAATTAAAGGTATTTGGATCTATTTATAGGAATTTTTGATTAGCGCTTATTCTCTATTTATCTTTATATTACATTTATAACATATGGACATAGACATACAACACATAACACAAGTGTGCACACATAACACAATAGCAAAAGCCCTGTAGCTTTTTGTAGATGAATATCCATTGCAATGGTATAGCTGTTTAAAAACTCTATAATTGAATAAAAACTAAAACTTATCCAAACAACATTATCTTAGGTTAATAGGATTAAAATCATGAGCTCAGAAGAAATATATATATATATATATATATATATATATATATATATATATATATATATATATATAATGAATTTAAGAAAAAAAAAAGCAAGAGTCTTTAGAAAAATGATCAGCCAGTAATAGAAACCCAGGTAAAAAGTCACTTTTCCCTTATTTCTTCTTTTGGGGTTTAAGCTTGATGTTTTTCCTTTTGCATTTTAATGTAAGTCTTGGCTGAGGTCTGGAACGGTGAGAAAACTGCTTTTGTTAATTTTATAACCTTAAGCAGTCATTTTTTTTTTAATTAGTTGATCAGTAGAAGCATTTTTTGTGTTTAAAGAACCAAAGAGTTAGAATGTCCCTGGATGTGTCCCATGAAAATTTTTATTTACTCTTTGATAAATTAAAGACTGTAATTTTAAAAGACTATGTGTTATAGATAATTGTGATGATAAAGTAGAAGTTTTAATAGCAGGAAACCAATTAGCAATATATTGAGGATCAGTATATAAATTACATGCTTGAGGCATCTTTTCAAAGGCAGTAATGATTGCAATAAGTTCAGTTCTTTAAGCAGAAGTCTCAAAGGTATGCTGCACTATAGGTGCATTATTGTCAATAATAGTAATTGTAACTCCTTTAGATGATCTATCAGTAAATATCAAAGAAGCATTTGATAATGGCTCTTGAGAACATTTCTTAGGAAATAAAAATTTAGTTTTAGATATAAACTGTAACAGTGGATGATTAGGTAAATAAAACAAAATTTTTTCATGAGAGATTTGTAAGGTTATTGACCAATGATCATTAACATTTAGTAAAAAATTTAAGTGCTCTTTAGTATATGGTATAACTATAGAGGAAGGGTCTTGTCTAAATAACTCTCTACTTCTAAGTCTTCCTTTGCATATTAAAGAAGAGACCTGAGTAGGATAAGAAATATTAATTTTTTTAGGAGTGGATGGTAAATGAACCCACTCAATAGGACCATCTTGCCACAGACATCCTGTGGGCCTGAATGGTGTTTGTAATATAATCAAAAGCCAAGGCTTAGTATAATCAATTTGCTGTAAGTAATGTTCCATAATAGACTGTTCAACTTTCTGTATTGCCTCCTTCCCCTGAGGGGTTAAAACGCGAGGAGAGGTAGGGAGGGAATCTCCCTGAAAGATTTTAAACAGGGGTTTCAAGTCAGCAGTGGTTAGCTTTAAATAAGGTCTAATCTAATTAATATCTCTAAGAAGTTTTTGAAAATCATTTAAAGTTTATAAATTGTCTGTTTTTAATTGAATAGCTTGAGAAGTAACATTTTTAGAAATGATTAGTCTCCCTAAATAAGAATAGGGAGGCTGAGTCTAAATTTTATTAAGAACAATAAATCTTCATTTTTGTAACTGTTTTATCATATAATGCAATAATTTTTGCAAAGTTAAGGAATTAAAATGTGCTAACAAAATGTCATTCATATAATGTATTATATAGCAATCAGGAAATTTTTGCCTAGTAGAAATAAGGCATTATTAACTTTTTTTTTTTTTTTTTTGACACAAAGTGGAACGTTTTTTTTATTTTTAAAAGCAACACTTTTTATTGAAACCCTAGATAAGGCCCCTGTAAATTAGGTGAAGGGAGGCTAAATGCAAACCTCTTACAGTCTTGTTTACATAGTGTGATAATAAAAAAGTAATCCTTTAAATCAATAGTTTTGTTAATTGTTAATAAATCTCATAAAAGCCTGGCAGGCACGACTGAAATGTCCTAATCACTCGCAGGTGAAACAATGTCTTTTTACCACAGTATAAAGAAATTTGTCATCTATAGAAGCATTATTATATCTTTAAAAACTATGAACAAGTTCTTCCTTGTATAGCGGCAGCATTAATAATATCTTAGACATAAGGAGAAATTACATCTACATATATTTTAATGAAACTGGCTAAAGATCTAGTTTTATTAATGGGCTTTAGTGACGCTTGATAGGTTGGGTCTGTATTTTTTTCTAAAAACCAATTGTTTAGGGAGCAATTTGATTATCTTTTGAGTTCATAATAACCTTGGAAATGGAGTCTTCTAATCTAGCTAAAAAAAATACTTCATAGAGTTTAGTAGTTTGTTCTTTAATATGAGAAAGAAAAGTTTTACTTTGTATTTGAAACCAGGAGACTCTTTTAAAACAAAAATAGTATACTAGTAGCTAATTTAGAGCAGCTTTTTGGCAGTAAAATTAAGCCTGCAGTGTAAAATAAGTTTCATCTTTTATCAGCATGGAAAGCGTTAAGCCCAATTGTCCTTTTTTTTTTTTTTTTTTTTTTTTTTTTTTTTTTTTATTGCTGAATACCCTGTGTGGCCTTGTCCTAAAAAGTTGCCTTTTAAAGTAAATATTTTCTTGGAGTTAAGCATAACCTTGCAGTTTATTGCCAATTAAAAGGATTTATCTGTTTTGCCGCAGCTGAATTAACAAGTTGCAAAGTATAAGGGGATGTTGAGCTGAAATTTTTGACTGTAGTTTTTAGCTCTTTAACCAATTTAAAGGAAAATGGCTCTCAGATTGGGGAAATGTTAGGATTTTTTAGAAAGTTACCAGGCAGGCTTCTGAGGGAAAAGCTTTGAGATTAATTGTCCTTGTTTATTATACTTAGATTTACATTCACGAGCCCAATGAAAGTCCTTTTGACATTTTGGACACACAGATTTTGGCCTAGGACCATTTTCTTCTTTTCTATTATGTGGGGAGTCACGGCTAAAGTGCCCAACTTGACCACAAGGAAAACATTGTCCTTTAGCAACATTGTCAAAAGATTTGTTAGGAATAGGAGTTGAACCATATCTCATTAAAGACTGTGTATAAGATTGGCCCTGTAAGTCTATGGCAATTATTATGCCTTGAATGTGAGCTGGAGTAGAATCCATATATGTCTTAATAAAATCAGTTAAAATTGCAGTTTCTCTAAAAAGGTGAGGTAAGTGTGATCCCATAGTTGGACCTCTCCTTCTAGAGACTTTATGTTTATTTGGGAGAGGAGGGGCAGATAAAGTATCAGGAACAGAGGATGCAGATTTAGGAAGCTAATTTTTAGTTGCTGCTTCCTTGAAATCATCCTGGTCATTGCTTAAATCACTATCAGCCTCAGCCTCAGAAGTATCAGTTGCAAACATGCAGTCTGGTTTATCGGCAGGGCTCTACAAGACAAGCCAGCTCTGGTGTTAACTCTCTATCAGCGAGACATATGGCCTCATGATCAGGACTGATGGCATCATTACATAGGTTCCATAACAAAAAGGCATCTGCTGGCATCTGGTCAGGTCCATGAAGATAATGATATTTCTTTGTTGCCGCCTGAAGCTCTTGGAGCAACGGAGCCATGGGAAGAAGTTCAGAGGCGAACTGGAGACAAACAGCTTTTTATTCTGATAACTTTTCACTCTGGTTCTAACGACAAACACACGCCACACACACCACCAAAATTGGCGATGACCTGATCAGCAATTTCGGTAAGTCACTCGAGATTCCGCAACAAGTCCCGTGAGACTACGGGAGGCGACAATGCCCCAATCTCCACGGCTCATAGTCAACCGCAATTCAAGCCAATCCCCAAACAGGGCTCCTGCATTTCCCCCTTTTTGTTTTAAAACAGGTAATGCTCTAGGACATCTATGTACAACCAACATTCTTACCCGCCATCGGATAATCAAGGCTGTGCCCTTGACTCCTGTCATAGGTTGATATGTCGGCCACATGAGACTGTCCCGTGCGACTGTGCCTGTCTTAGGTTGTCCCCCTCTGGGGATCTTACCCGTCATTGGCTAACCAGCCATCCAATGGAGCCCTTTAGGATCGACTATGTATGATGACTAACAGCCGTCCAATTGTGAAGAGATGTTGCGGCTTTAAGGCGACAAGCCTTTTGGTGATGAGCCAAATTGCATAGCATATCAAATTGTTTAAACAAATCAGCTGCCCTAAGTTCCATCAAGTAACACACTGAATTCTCTAGACAAATACCCGCAAGGCATTGTCCCGTAAAGTCCCAAACAATGAAAGATCAAAATGTCCATTTGTTATAACACGTTGATGTAGGAGGCCCCATGCATGTAGAGCAGAGGCCACACTGTTGGTGAGGTTGTTTGATGCTTGAGCAGCAGGGATGCTTGCGGCGGCCGCGATCCCTGCAGCTGTATCAGCAGACGTCTTTTTTATGTTTAGACAATGCCACCGGCAAATCTTCAGGGCCCGCTACCTAGAAAATCAAGCATCGATTATTAATGAAAAGGCAGTGCTATTGCAGCACTCAGTCAAGAGGCGAGTTGTCAAACTACAAAATAGAATAATTAGATTAGAAAATTAAAGTTGATTTTTGTTCACACACATCGCTGGTTGAGCTTCTACAAACATAAGTTGGAAAAAAATCATATTTAAAAAAACAAAGAAAGACTGAGGGTAATTACTGCATTAAAGATAGATTAAAGAAAAGGTAAAGGCACTTTAGAGAAATAATTTGTTAGCTGGAACCCTTGAGTCTCTGTATACAGAGCAATCTTTTACCTGTTGAGATAATTGAAATTAATGAGCTATTAAACAAATGAAGTTAATAACAAATAAACAATCTTATGTCAAAACACCAAAATATCAGGTTATATAGCACTAGTCATATTGTTTGCTAAAGAGAAATCCCAGGGACACCTATAAATCAAAATTGAAAGTACCTTCATTTATAAAATTATTTACCTAAATTGAATACTCTTAACCTAAAATGAATTAAAGTTATTTGGATCCATATATATATATATATATATATATATATATATATATATATATATATATATATTTTTTTTCTTTTTTATAAGTGCTTTGTTCTTTGTGACGTCACACTGGACAGATGAACAAACATACAAACATATATTTGTGACGTCACATTAACATGAAATGTAGACAAATGTACAGACATAAAGACATGTATAAAAAGAAAAAAAAAAATACAATTGTGTGCACACTAAAGTGAGATCTCCTCGTCCCGGCCGGGAGGAATGACACTTAAGTTGTGAAATATTTTGAAGGACTCTTTTGAGGGAATCATTCTATACCTTCATCTTGGTCCTCTTGATTTTGTACCTTTTTTATTAATCTTGATTCTTCAATAACTTCATCTTGATCATTTTGATGTGGTACCTGTTTTATTAATCTAGATGGTATCCATATTGGAGAGGATTCGTCTTTTGGAAAAACACAAACAGATCCTCTTCCCCAAATTAATACTGGATCTGGACCCTTCCATGTACCTGAAAGAACACCCTTCCAGTAAACCAAGGTTTTATGTTGTTGGTGTGGATTCCAATGTCTGTCTCCAGCAGAATAACCATTAGAGTCTAAAGTTAAAAAATTTAAGGTAAACAGGGCAACTGCCAATCTGTCCTTAGGACTTTTCCAATTTCCTTCTTTTTGTTTTAATAACATATTTTTCAGTGTTCGGTTTGCTCTTTCAATAATGCCCTGACCCTGAGGATTGTAAGGGATGCCTGTTTTATGGGATATATTGGATTTTGTGCAAAACTGTTTGAAAGATAAGGACATATATGCAGGGCCATTATCTGTTTTAAGCATTTTGGGGATGCCCAATGCAGCAAAAGCTTGCAAACAATGAGATGTAACATCTTTAACTTTTTCTCCAGAATGTAAGGAAGCAAAAATTATGCCTGAGCATGTATCTATGGTCACATGAATAAATCACAATTTTCCAAAACTTGGCTCATGAGTAACATCCATCTGCCACAAATGATTGGGCATTAATCCTCTAGGGTTAACGCCGAAGTGAGGATTGGGCAAATGTGTCATACAAGATTTACAATCTTTTACAATTGTTCTGGTTTGCTCCTTTGTGATTTTAAACCTACTTTGCAAGGTGGTGCTGTTGACATGAAACTGGGAGTGAAAAAATGTACCTTGTTGTAGCACTGAAAGTATAAATATTGTTTTTGTAAGTTCATCAGCCTTTTGATTACCTTCATGGAGGGGACCAGGCAAATGAGTATGTGCCCTAATATGGCCTACGAATAGAGGTTCTTTTCTTGCCCACAAAAGTTTTTGTATTTGATAAAAAAAATTAAAGGCTGGAGTATGAGGTGCTATTGGTCCTACTAACTCTAATTTTGGGAAGGCTTGTACAATATAGTGGCTATCTGAAAAAATGTTTACAGGCTGGTCCCTAAAATTTTCCAGAGCTCTTACCACAGCTTCCAATTCCACTAGTTGAGCTGATTTGTGTGCAGTTATGTAAGTCATATATTATTTTTTAGTGACTACTGTAGCAGTACCATTTGAGGACCCATCTGTAAATACATTAAATGCCTTAGGAATAGGTTGATTTTTTATTACCTGTGGAAATATAATAGGATGATTAATACAAAAAGATAATATAGGGGACTTAGGAAGGTGATTATCAAAATTTGCAGAAGTAGAGCATTTAGCTATAGCCCAATCATTATCATTGAAGCATAAATATTCAATCTGTAATGATGAATAGGGAGTAATAATAGTAGCAGGGTGAATGCCAAATATTTTAGTAGAAGTCTTAAGTCCTTGAAGAATAAGTTTAGCCACCATGGAGGTATAAGATTCAATTATACTTTTAGGAGAGATGGGCAAATGTATCCATAATAAAGGCCCTTGTTGCCAAAATACTCCTGTGGGTGTATATTGTGAAGAAATAATAATCAACATCAGCGGTTGAGTTAAATCGAACCTATCACAATGAGCTCTTTCGATGGCTTTTTCTACTAACTTTAAAGCTTTCCTAGCATCAGGAGTCAATGTTCGCAGTGAAGATGGATCAGGCTCTCCGCGATGGATGTCAAATAAAGGTTTTAGTTGGCCAGTAGTGAGATTTAGTGTAGGGCGAAGCCAATTAATGTCTCCCAGTAGTTTTTGGAAATCATTGAGGGTGGTCAAATGTTCTTTATTTATTAAAATTTTTTGGGGTCTAACAAAAGTATCCATGATTTTAAATCCTAAATATAATATGGGAGATCTGGTTTGAACTTTTTCTTCTGCTATATATAATCCGTATTTTTTTAATTTTTCTACCACATCACTGAATATATTAAATAAGTTTTTTTGATTAGTGTGGGCCAATAAAATATCATCCATGTAATGTAGACACATGAGGTTTGGATATTTATTTTTAATGGGTTGGATAGCCTTGTCCACATATATTTGGCATATGGTGGGGCTATTAGCCATTCCCTGTGGTAAAACCTTCCATTGATATATCTGATCAGGGCCATTATTGTTCATAGAAGGAACTGAAAAAGCAAACCTGGGGGCATCCAGAGGATGTAGGGGAATAGAAAAGAAGCAATCCTTTATATCAAGAGTAATAAGATGGAAATTTTTTGGAATAGCTACGGGACTAGGAAGTCCAGGTTGAGTAGGGCCCATAACTTGCATGGTTTTATTAATTTGTCTAAGATCATGTAACAATCGCCATTTTCCTGACTTTTTCTTGATCACAAATATGGGGGAATTCCAGGGAGAGGTGGAAGGTTCTATATGACCTGCTTCTAATTGTTCCTGAACTAGTAGGTGGGCCACTTATAATTTCTCTTTAGATAGGGGCCACTGAGGGACCCACACTGGCTTATCAGAAAGCCATGGTATTTTCAAAATTATTTTCTCAGTGGCCCCCCCAAAAAAATATCTTTTTCCTTTATGATAATGATTACTTTTAGGGTTAAGATTACTCAGTACTTTTTGATAATGAGTTCTTTTATGGTTAAGATTACCCTGTAGGTTTTCACATTTAACATCTGCAGGCTTGGTTGGAAGGTGTACTCCCATTTGTTGGAAAATATCTCTTCCCCATAAAGTAACCGGTAGATTAGGTAAAACATAAGGCTGAAATGTCCCTTTATGGCCTTCATCATCCTCCCATTTTAAAATTACCTCACTTTTTTCTGGGAGGTTATTATATCCCAAGCCTCTTAAACTGGTTGAAGCTTTTTGCAGAGGCCAGTGCTTGGGCCATTGGCGTAAATTAATAATGGAAGAGTCAGCTCCAGTATCTATTAATCCCTCCATTTCTATTCCTTGGATTTTTATTTTACACATAGGCCTCCTTGAACAGTCTCGAACCAAGCAAGCCATGGGTCTTGAGTCAGTGGAACAAAATCCTCTATTGTTCCTTTCTTGAGGCATACCCATTTTAAATGAATTATGCAAATTGGGAAGGAGAAGCAACTGAGCAATTCTATCTCCTTGATTAACAGAACTTATACTTTGGGGTGAGCTAAGCATTATTTTTATTTCCCCTTTGTAGTCTGAGTTTATTACACCTGGGGTCACTTGCAAACCTAATAAGCTTTTAGGACTATGCCTGATAATAAGTCCTACAGTCCCTGAGGGAAGAGGTCCCCTGACTCCTGTAGGAATCAGTTGAACCCCCATTTCAGGTGTTAACACTATTCGGGCGGTGGAACAGTGGTCTAATCCTGCATTTCCTCTTGTTCCTCTGGCGATGGAGTGGATGGGTAGTAGGGATTGTGTCTGTGAAGCATCTGAGTGGATGCTTGAGGATACTCCTTCTGCAATGCCCCGTACATTTGTGGGCCCCGGGGTATTGGGCCCCGTGCCCCATTTTTTGAATTCCTGAACAAAGGATTTCCATGGATGTCAAATTTTGAATGGCATTTATTGGCCCAATGATTTCCCTTTTTACACCTGGGGCAGCGGCCTGGGGCACGGTATGAGCTTGGTCTTATTTCTCTTTTGGGATTTTGCCTAGAATTGCCTGATTGATTATGATAATTTTGCCTGGAATATCCTGATTGATTATAATATCTACATTTAGCCTTTGTGAAATTTCGAGAGGAAGCACCTCTCATTGAGGCTGCAATCACATTTCCTGTGACAAAAGCGTCATTTTATATATTTACATAGATGTATATATACGGAAAGATCATTTTTAGTTCTCCATGGCCTGATGGCTGCTTGGCATCATTTATTTGCATTTTCATAAGCTAATTGAACAACTAATGGCATATCTTGGTCAACATCTGCAAACACACAACCTGCAGTTCTCAAAAGTCGATCAGCAAAGTCAGCATACGGCTCATTAGGTCCTTGAATCACTTTTGAAAAGCTACCTTGTAGATCCCCAGGTCCTTATACAGTTTTCCATGCCTCTAAGGCAGCTGTGTTTTTCTGAGCATATACATCTGGGTCATAATCTGTTTGAGCCTGTAAGTCTGCGAATTGCCCTTCTCCTGTGAGGATGTCTATATTATAGTTTTCAAACCCTGCAGCCGCGTTTCTTTTAGCCGTTTCTAAACAAAGTTCTTGGAATTGCGATCGCCAAACCAAGAATTGCCCCCCGCTTAATGTTCCTTTACATAGACTTTTCCAGTCTGAGGGGGTTAAGCTAAAGGTGTTAAGGGACTCCAGCATACTCAACGTGAAAGGAGCTTGGGGCCCATAAGTCATTACTGCCTCTTTGAGATTTTTTATTGTTTTGAAATCTACTGACTGATGGACCCTCTGTCCATTTTTCTTTTCAAATGCTGGCGGTTCCCAATGTTTCTGTGAGTTGTCCTCGAGAGCGCATAAACGATCAGAAAGACTTTTTATTTCTGTTTCTAGGTTATGCAAATGCCTAGTAATACCCTTCATATTTTCTGTAATGGATTCCACCCATGGGGGAGTAGAGGACACAAGTGGTTCCTCTACCTGAAGGTCCTTTTTCTCGGTCTTTTTTAGTTTCTTTTTCCTCATTTTCTCAGGATCACTTTTACTAGATTCCTCACCACTGCTAATTTTACTGACAGCAATATCCTGAGGCCCAGGTTCCATTAAGAGCAAGTATCCTTCAGCTATCACCAATAACTCCCGCATAGCTTTAATAGCTTGGATTTTTGTCATTTTTGTTACTCTTCTAATACTCTCTTTACTGGTCTTAGTTAGCTCAGTGGAAGCTACGCTTTTTTGATCACTTTCACTTTTTTCTATATACTCCTCACTGAGAACAGAGTCAGGTATATCAAGGAGTCTTTGCATAGCCTCTATCACTTGGGATTCAGTTATATTCAAACCCATCTTTAGAGACCTTTCAGTTCTTACCTGTCTGCTCTGAAGTTCCCCGTACGGGCCGCCACCTGTTGCCGCCTGAAGCGCTTGGAGCAATGGAGCCGCGGGAAGAAGTTCAGAGGCGAACTAGAGACAAACAGCTTTTTATTCTGATAACTTTTCTCTCTGGTTCTAACAACGACAAACACACGCCACACACACCACCAAAAATGGCGATGACCCGATCAGCAATTTCGGCCAAGTTATTCGAGATCCCGCAACAAGTCCCGTGAGACTACGGGAGGCGACAATGCCCAAATCTCCACGGCTCATAGTCAACCGCAATTCAAGCCAATCCCCAAACAGGGCTCCTGCATTTCTTTATTTCTTTTCCTATTTTTTTTTTCCAAATCTCTAGGCTTAAAGGCCCCTCTTCAGTAAACCAATGGAAACACTTTTGGATAAAATGAACAAAACTGTTTCAGCTGTTCAGAAGTAACAGTGGCACCTCTTTTATTTAACATTTGCTTAAAAATATCTATAAAGAGTCCTTTCTCTCCAGACTCAGTATGGCCCATAGCTTCTCAAAGTTCTCTGGTTACTTATCCTTCTCTCACTTGGCTTCTCTCTGGCCAAGGGGTTCTGGAGACCCTGGATAAGAATCTTATCTATACACCCAATCTTTGTAAATTTCTCTTAATGTCTAAACTGTAATGCAAAAAAAGTAGCTTATCAATTGGGTCCCTGTTTCAGGCGCCACTTGTAGAAGGCCAGCTTCTGCAGTGGGGAAAGGGAGAGTCTGAATCCCAATCAGTGCTTGTGTAATAGAGTCAGCGATAAGATGGAAGAAGTCGACACTCATCAGGATGTTGAATCCTTCTACATTTATTTCTTTTACAAACAATAAAAGCAAAATTTTTGGCAGTATGATTTTTTTGTTTTGTTTTTTTTTTTGTTGTTGTTGTTGTTGTTACAAAAGAAGTTACAAGAGCCAGGGAAATATCAGTCTCTGTGAAGTAAATTCCTAGATTTTACTATTTTTTCTGACACTTCAAGGTTTTGTCTAGACAAGGACTATATACATGTTGTTTTGAAACTCTTTATAATCTTTTCATGCTTATCTGACCCAGCCTGGGTTTGACTCGAACTTTTGAATCTCTTGAAACCATTACTCTGCACACCGCTAAGCTAGCTGATAGAAGTTAGTTTTTTCTGCCTGGTTTTAAAGCATCATTGTCTCTTTACAATAGTCCCTTTTTGCACCCAAGGGTAGAGAAAAGGAAAATATAGTCAAATGTTAGTTCTGAAGGACGTTTACCCTAGGGTTTTTTTTTTTTTTTTTTTTTTTTTTTTTTTTTTTTTTTGCATCTATTCCAAATTACCCTGAAAGTAAAGAAGCCTTTTTCAGACACAAAAGGGCTCTTAAAGTTTTTTCTTGCCACAAGTAATTATAACAAAGGAGGTAAAATGATGAGCATTTATTAAGCTGCTTCTTTACTAAAAGTTAGCTATATAAGTACAAATTTAGGAAAGGTTATTATGTTTCCAGCTTAGACTCCAATAAAATTATATATTTCCAGAATTAATCTTATTATAATTAATTGAAATAGTGACATCTGGCAGCCATACATATGAGCAGAACAGTAAAGATATATTTAGACAGGAGACAGTGGGAACATATAGATAGGGTTAATTTCTTCAATGCTGCATTTCAGTGAACATCTATCCAGTAAGGTGGGTTTGCCATTGCTTCCACCCCCCATCATATGAGAAGAAAATATCTTGCTCACTCTGTCGTATGGATGATGCCACAGGCCCCCATTGCATAATATCTGACCTGCTAGTATACCTTCCCCAATGGATATCTAACATTTTACACCTTCCCCATGCTTGCCTAACTTTACTGAATAATACTGAAAGTGTTACCATCGCATGTCTGTCCCTTATGGATACTATCTGAGCTATTACTCCATCTCCATTCTGGCGTCTGTCCAGTGACTAAGATCTTACATGATACTCCATCCCCATGGGGGCCATGTCCCCAGTGGATAATATCTGACCTCTTATTTCACTCCATTTGGCCTCTCCCAGTGGATAATATCTGCATGAATAAAATTAATTCAAATGAATTTAGTTAATGTGGCATTAGCTGTTCTTAAATTATTCATACAATTCACAGGTGAAGCCATCTGCCCTTGGCCTTGTTTTTCCTGGGTTTCGACTCATAATGTGACCTCTCTGTCATTGGTCTACTCAGGCTGTCTGCTGCTTATAGGCTCAGCTGGGCAGGGTGCACAGTTCTGGAAATTCATGCATCTGCTACTGCATGTTGCACTGTGGTCAGGGAATTATGTACAGGTGCCTCATGATCACTTGTATTCTTAGGGCCTCACAAATACCTGGATGAGCAGATGTTATGTCTTTTATTTTCTGCTCCCATTGTGTCACCCATAATGCAAACAATTCTTTGTTGAATAGTGACTGAAGATTCCCATAGGATCCTTGTTCTTCTTTTTCTACCTAGGAGTGCATTAAGAGAACCTCAATGAGATGTTCCTGAAGCAGCTGGCCCTCACAGTCCTGTGGGTTGCATGATGCTGGAGCCACTGGGGCAGCCTGGTCATGTGAGATGCTGTTGACAGAGCATTAGAGGTGCAGTGCCCACCTGATTCCAATGGAAGCATGGGGTGGTCCTCTTCTACAAACCAGGTAAAATGTGCAGCAAGCCCCATCACAGGAGAAGTGCCTATCAGCATCTCAGGAGGGTATGGGGGACAGAGAACCTGGGGATAAAAGCAAGATCCTCTCAACACCCCAGGGCTGTCTTGCACCTCAACAGGGACGCTGTGCATTGGCTTCTCAGGGCCTGCAGAACTGCCGGGGAATATTGTTAGGGGTTACAGAGCTCCTGGAATGCTACCTGGGGTTCTGAGAAAGGTGTGTAGCAACTATACAGCTTGCTCTTCTCTCAGCATGCCTGCCACTCACGGAGTGCCTATGGCACTTCCCTCCTTTGCACAAGTGTGGACTTATGGCCAACTGCTTCCTGTGTCTGCAGGTTGATGGACAGTTCCTCCCTGACAGAGCATACAGGTGGGCAGGCAGGATGAAAGCAGCAGCCAGTCAGCTGTTTCACAGGACCCATGGGTGGGGTCACTGTATGGCTCTGTGCAGTACAGCTTGGGTGTGGAGGCCCTGCTGGCTCTGCTCTGTCCCCAGGCAATGCTGTGGCCTGTTTCCCAGGAGTACCCATTCTGTGCTTAGTGTTGTGAGGCTCCGTTGCTCCAGCAGCACTTGTGCCACCTGTCAGGGGTGAGGAAGAATTGACAGTTGCTTGTGTGGCTTGCTCCCTTGAAGCACCTGCAGAAGTAGCCCCCATTAGTGTGGCTTCAGCAGAGGTTCTGATTGTAACCCATGTTCTCTTTCTGGTGGGGCCAGGATGAGCACACCCTCCCTCCACTTTGGTCTGTCCTGCACCATTGGCCATAGACTGACCCAGGCCTAAGTGTCAGAGAGAAGAGCAGGGGCCTCTGTAGCTTCCTTATCCCCTAAGGCAGTATCTCAAGAAACAGTCCCTTAACCTGAAATGCAACTTTCACATATGCTAAAGTATGTGGATGCTTTTAATCAAAACCAAACACACAATAGTCATTCCTTGTATAAATATTAACTGTAACTGGATTATAGATTTACAATTGAATCACAAGCTCACAATTTTTCAGAAGAGATACATTTTTGATCGATTTAGTCGGAAAGTGAATTTTTATATAAAATCAAAGCATCCTATCCCTGAAATTATCCATCAACCCACAGGAGCTTGTGCCACTCAGAGGCCAGGGAGAACGTGTGAACCCTGGTTCTCCTAGTGGGCACTGAGTGCTCCAGTCTTGGCCTGTCAACAGCTCTATGCTTCTGTAGCACCAAGGAGTGCCCAGCCAGTGCGCCTGCTGCTCTGCCCTAGGGCTTGTTCCCATTGGTCCTGGCCCACAGGAAAAATGTTTCCTCAAGCCCTAAGCTTCAGGACTTAGTCATGTTCTCCTACAGACTTGAATGTTCACCTCACAGAGCAGTGTGGCTAGGCACAGTGTGCATGTCACCAACCACTGTCCATAGGAGAGCATCACCTACCACAA
>CM046659.1:3128675-3173164 GCA_025594165.1 Tamias sibiricus
AAGGGACTCCCTTGGCAAAGACCGAGGAGAGAGGGTGGTCAGCTGTGCATGGACGGTGGGAGCTTCAGGTCGGCTCTGTCATTGGCTTCAATACCCTGAAGAAATGCTGTGCCCAGGACCACTCTAACTCATTTTGCTGTGAGGCGACTCCAAGCCTGAGGAGTTCCAGGAGACCTGACTGCTCGGGAGAGGCAGCTTGGAGCCTGCCTGGGTTTTCCAACCACTGTGGCTGGGTTGCAAGGTCACAGACAGGGACAACCTGGGCTCTGTTCCTGCTCACGTAAGTGCCCAGTCTGTCCTGAGAGTCCAGCTCCAGTCTGGGTGAGGATGAGCAGTGGCCATTTTTATATTCCAGATTGTCCTAAGCTACTCCTGGTACATTCCATAGAATTAAATTATTTGTGTATTTTCAAAATATGTACTTAGTGCTATAGAATTGATTTTGTATGATTGATTTATAAGTTGCCAAGTTAGAGTGTTGTGTTTTATAACAACTTGTGCCCCTTATATTTCTGTCAATAAAACTTCCAAGTTTTTCTACATATTAATATTTTATTTATGAATATAATTTTGTACAATGTGTGCTTCATTTTGATGTATTTATAAAAACATAAGCAGAATTTTATACTAGAGTTCTTGCTTCCTGCCTATGTTCCATACCTGGCATTTACCTGCCTGTTTACCATCTCTTCAATTTACTCTCTATTTTTCTTCATATTAAATACAGATACAACAATGTTCTGTTGGTGTATACTTCTGGTGGCCTGGACATGCCTTTATTATAATTTAGCATAGTAAACTGTATTGTAATTTAGTGAACAAAAAGAATATCACATGTAAATAAAGGCAGAAATTTTCTATTTCTATTTTCCATATTGGTCTAGTTTCTGTCAGCCTTGCCTCACTGAAACATTAGGACTTGCTTTGGGGCCTCACTCAGCTCATTCCTGGGTCTGGTGGATGCTGGGATTACCTCCCCTACACATGATGCCCCTTACTTGCAGAGACATTGTGTTTGATTGCTTAAGCAGGCATTTCTGACCATAGTAATTATACATAGTTAAGTAAATTAGATTTAGGTATTGACAGTTGAATATATTTTGAGAAAACTGATTATGAATTGATAATATTGTATTTTGCTATCTTTCTCATGTGATATTTTATTATCAACATGATTAAGAATGTCATCATCTCTCTCCATCAGACATAGCTGGCCATTCCAGCTGCATTTTCATACTTACACTGAAACCTGGCTCTAGTGAGGCAGAGGACAGCACCCTGACAAATGGGTGTCAGGCACCATGATGGATCCCAGGCTGTGCACACCCACTGTCCATCACCTTTCCCTACCTGGTGTGGGGAGCCCACCAGCTGCTCTGTCCCAGACACTGTGAAGCACAGCCTGGCTGTGGGCCACAGGTGCACTTTGAGCTGCAGAGCACCAGGACAAGGCCCTCTCTGAACGTGGTCTTCACAACCCACCCTCATAATCGCCCTCCCTGCACATTCTCATCACCAGTAGCCACTGTCTTCTCTCTTTCCAGGAGCCTGATGCAGTAGCTTCCCCACATGAGTGGTGGTGTGATGGTGGTCTCCCCCTGCCTGACTCATTTCAGTTAGGTCCATGTGCTCCAGGGCCATGCCCAATGCCAGGAGAGATAGGATGCCATTAGTTTGGCTAAATTAATTTTTCCTCTGTGGATACTATATTTCCCACTTATTCAGTAAGGGATAATGTGGTGAAAATATAAAATGCTTCAACACTGAAGGTGTTAAGGACAATCATCTTAGACTATTTGTTCCATCAGTTATGAACCCTAGGCAGTGGTCCTGTCTCCCCCAAGCTTCAGGCTGTCCCAGTTCATGTCTCTGCTGGACTCAAGCCACATTTCACAGGTTGGGCTCTCCTGCCTACTGCTCTCCAAGGTGACCCTGCTACTGATAGAGCTGCATGCTTGGGCCTTAAAAGGACTTGCTCTCAGGCTCCACTAGCCAAGGCATTAGGGGACTATTTGTAGGAGCCCCACCTGGGACAAAGCTGTTCCTGAGGTGAGGCCTACCCATGGCATCCTATGAAATCCAGGTGGGGAAATACCCACCTCCACACTGTGGCACCCTGTGTGCCTGCAGAGTTAGCCCCACAGGTGCTGCCAGGTTGGCTGCTATGTAACTATTTCAGCTCCCAGATCAGAGTTGGCACAAACAAACCCTTTACCCAGTCCCAGGGCTGCATCCACGTCTTTAGATGTTACTATGCCCACCTCAGGCAACAGCACCAGTGTGTGCTGAGTCCAGACTGTGCTGCTCTGAGCAGCTCCTGATGCTGATGGTTACAATGAGAGAGCTGCACTGCAGCAGGTTCTGGAGACCAGGGTGCAAACATCCAGGTGGTGCTCCTGACCAGGGCTTCCTGAGGCTGCATCATGACAGGAGAGAAAAGGAGGAGGCAAAAAGAGGCAGACAAGCTGGAATCCCTGAGTGGGGTTGGGATCACACCCCAGACTCCCCATCATAGGAAGACTTTCCAACAACCCTAGGGGTCTCCCACTTAAAGTGGCATGATCCACACATGGGACACTGCTATTAAACCCCATCACCTTCTAGGTTTCTAATTATCTCCGTTATAAAAGATATCATCAAATTTCACAAGGAACACAGTTCAACTGTGACCTTCATAATATACATCAATAGCTAAAAAAAAAAAAGAAAAAGAAAAAAAGGTCCTGGATAAAAGTTCCTCCTCTACTGTGTCTGTGAGTGCACGAAAATAACAGTGCTGTGACCTTAGGCTCCAGCAGTGCTGTTGCACTCCCACATGACTTCTGTGTCATGCCAGCGTGTCTCCAACATGAGCCATGAAGGGTAAACACAGTTGCCTCCACTAGATGATTTTTTTCCTCTTACTGCCTGAGGTGGCAGAGACCCACTTTATATCTCTTGGCCAAATGGAGCCACCATGGGAGCTGACTCACTTGATTAATCCTCCTCAGGCCCAGGATATTGAGAGGAGGACTTGTCCTCTCCTTGTTAGCCAAGATTGTAGTGCATGGCTTTTTTTTGCACTAGTTCTGCCCCCAACCACAGGCCAGGGAGCCAAATGTCTGGTCACACTTGAGATCCTGCCCATGTGATCAGAGACCAGGAGTCTGGATGAACCTGTGGAACAGCAGCAGTGACCCTGGGAAAAGCATCTTGGGTGACACTTGCTATGCCCCAGTCAGATGTTCCCAGAGTCAGAGACACAGAGACAAAGGAAAACAGGACAGGAGTTTAACAGGTGGGCTGAGGAGGACTGCAGAGTTTCCATGCACTTTGGTCCAGGAAGGAGGGTGATTCTGGCATCTGGGAGCTGTAGCTGCTGCAGACAGTGGGGTGGTGTGACCTGCTGCATGGGGCCACAGTACATGTGTCTGCAGAGTAGTGTGGTCAGTTAGATAAGCTGAGCCCCCCACATCTGTGGTATTAGATGAAGAACTTTCCTCATCTGCTCCATCACAGAATGACCCTCTGAGAATGATGGTCCAGGGACCTGTGCTCCACACTCTGATTTGAAGTCCCATCAACAATACATCTGTATTTCTCTTTCCCACATCTTTGCCAACATTTATTATTCTTTGTTGTCTTGATTATTGCCTTCTAATTGGAGTGAGAGTAATTCTCAGTGCAGGTCTAATTTGCATTTCCTGATTGCTAGAATTATGGAGTGTGTTTTCCTACAAATCTTAGCCTCTTAGAGTTCTTTTCTTCAGAAATGTCTGTTTAGCTCTTTCCCATTTATTATTGGGTTATTTGTGTCTTGTCCTTAAGTGTTTTGGATTCTTTATATAATACAGGATATTATTGCCCTATCTGGGGAGAAGGTAGCAAAGATCTCCCATTCTCCAGGCTCTCTCCTTACACTCGTGCTTGAGTTACTGTGCAGAAGCTATTAATTTGATACGTTCCTATTTAATGATTATTGGTTTTGTCTCTTGCAATTTAGTAACCTAGCTGAGAAAGTCGGTGCCTTTGTCAGTACAGAGGAGAATTGGTGTAATATTTGCTTCTAGTCCTTGCAGATTTTCTAGTCTAATTCTCTGATTTCTGATTAACTTTGAGTTCACTTTTGTGGGGTGAGAGACAGTGACCTATTATATTCTTTTACATATTGATATTCAGTTTTCCCAGCTTTATCTAATGAACAGGCTGTCATTTCTCCAAGATATGGAAACATTGTCAAGTGCCAGATGACAACACTTATGTATCTTCTATTGTATTCCATTGGTCTTCATGTCTGCTTTGGTGCCAGTACCATGCTGGATTTGTTACTGTAGCTTTGTCAATGTTTGAGGTCAGATGTTGTCATATATCCAGGATTGCTTTTCCTGCTTAGGATTGCTTTGGTTATTGTGAGTTTATAATTTCTTCACATAAATATTAGGACTCCTTTTTCTCTTTGTTTGTTTGTTTTAAGAATGTTTTTGGCATTTCTTGGATATTTTATTGTATCTGTGTGACAGGCTAGTTTGGATATCTGACAATATGTATTCTGACTGTATAGAACATGGTAGGTCTTTCCATCTCCAAGTTCTTCAATTTTTTCATGTGGTGTTCACCGTTTTCATTATAGAGATTTATATTCCTGGTTATATTTTTCTTGTTCTTGGCTATACTTTTCCCAAATACTATTTAAGTTATTTAGAATGGGTCCTTTTTCCTGATTTCTTTCTCTGCAAACCTATTTTAGATGTATTTTAAAATGGTTTACTTATGAATGCATGATGTAATTTTCTACATTGCTAGAGTTGTTTATCAGCTATAGAAGTGTTCTGATAAAGATATTGGTTTTTTCTAGATATTGGATCACATCACCAGCAAGCAGTATATTCAGACTTCTTTCTTTCTTTCCTCCTTAAAGCTTTAATTTCCTTCTCTTTCTTAATGTCTCTGGTTACGGTTTTTAGGGACTATGTGCACAGTACAAACATTCAAATAAACAAAGCGATGGTTCTAGAAAACATAAAGAAGATTGAAAAAACCTTGACAAACTTAAAAAAAAAAGAAAACAACAACAACAGAAGATCCAAATCAACAAAATTGGAGATAAAACAAAACATTGCTATGTCTGAAATCCAGAAGTTTATAAGAAACTATTTTGAAAAATTATCCTTCAGTAAACTAAAAAAGTCTTGAAGAGATTGAGGAAATTCTAAACACATGTCACCTACACAAATTGTAAACAAGAATATAAAATCTAAAACAGAAAAAAAAATGTCAAGCAATTAAACTAAAAAGCCAGCAAAGTCCTTCCAGGACAGAAAAGCCCAGAAGCAGCTTGGTTCACCATTAATTTTAAGATAACTTTAAATAAGAGATAAGATCAATCTCCTCATATTATTCCATGAAATGGAAAAGGAGAAAACACTGAGAAATTATTCTCTAAAGCCAGTAACACACTATTACCAAAGCAAAATAAAGATATTTCCAGGGAAAATCACTTTAGACCAACATCACTGATGAACATAGATGTGAGATTCCTTAACAAAATATTGGCAAACTGCATTCAAAACATCTAGGAAGGTGGTGCATGATGATCAAGTGAGTTTCACCACAGGGTTGGGATGGTCGCTCAACATCTACAGATCAATAATGTAATATCGATATTTGATTCACCACATAAATAGACTTGAGAACAAGATTTACCATATCACATCAACAAAGGCAGAAAAAATCATTTGACAAAGTCCAGCACTCAGTCATGTTCATAGAAATGGAGATGCTAGAGGTAAGAGGATTTGAGCTCAACTTTATAAAGTTAACATATGACAAACACAAGGCCAAAACCATATTGAATGGAGATAACCTGAAAAGAATTCCTCTCAGCCCAGGACCATGACAAGGATGTCCACTCTGTTCTCTGATTTCACAGTGTCCCTGCACTGCATATTGATGCCAGAGCATTTTCACAAGAACAACATGCAGAGCAGCATTACTGAGTCTGAAGTGACTGCTCTGTGGTCACCAGGGTCAGATGCTGAGAAAGCTCGAGATCAACTCAAGGAAGGGACCATGGTGAGTCTTTTTTATCAACTCAAGGGAGGGACTTCATTGGGATTCCTTGATTAGGACCATCCTTGGGATTTTCTGTACAGCAAAGAGGGAGCCAGTCCAGGGTATGGGACGTGGGACACGTGATGAACCTCAGGCATATGGACGTCATGGATCTCAAGGAGTCCCTGATACTCAGCACTGGCCCTCTGGCACTTTTGCTCCTTGTAAATGGAAGGTGTGGGGTGGAGAATCAGGCTAGGTTTTTGAAGAGAGACAGGCAGGCAGGCTGGGTCATCACAGATTCTGAGCACTAGCAAGTGGAAGGGGGCCCTCTGCCCATCCCAGATCTGGTACCTGAGAACAGGAGCCTGACTGCCCAGGACCTGCCTGAGACTACAGGTGGCCCTTCACCTGAAATGTCCACAGAAGTCCTGGGAGGGGAGAGTGGAGACATGGGTGACATCCATGGAAGGAGTGTGATGGTCCTTGTGCCTGGAGCTGTTGAGAGGGTGACACTGGGGTCCTCCATTGCTGCCCTGCTGGGTTCTGTCCCAGAAAACAGCCACCACCATGTCCAGCACAGCCAACAGCTTTCTGCTCTGGAAGTTCTCACCAGGGCAATCAAGACACAGTCTAGGAGACTCCAGACCCAGGAGCCATTAGACTCAGAGTCAAGTCCTCTCCTTGACCTTGTGGTCATAGCCTCTCTCCTAATCAACCCTCCTGAGCCAATTTTCTGTTGCTATTTCTAGAACTGTCAAGGAAGTGAACAGGAACTATCTGCTTCCACACTCAAGTTGAGGGCCAGACGTAGGGCACGCATGGCCCCATCCATATGAATACATCAGAAGGACAGACAGGAACAAGTCCCCCAGCAGAGTCAGCAGGGACCTCCATCACTTGTCCATGTTGGGAAAGGTCTGCCTCTTTCCTGGGTCTTTCTGGGTACTTGAAAGAGGCCCAGTCCCTCACCATGACCTCCGGCTCATGGATGCAGGAGTAGAGCTGCTGACCCCACCACTGTGTCTGCGTTCCTCAGACTTTCTTCTTTGATATTTTAAAGTTAGTTCTTTATACATAAACAAATATTATAGTTTGTTTTCCCATAGTTATTCAAACCTGGATTATAATTCCCTCCATTTCTGTGGGCAGCCCTTCTCCATTCCCTGCCCTTCTGCCTCCCCTGCTCCTCTCCCTGTCCCTTTATTCTATTTGTTTATACATGTTTGAATTGGCATTCATGGATGTTCATAAAGGTGAAATTCACTGTGCTCTCTTCATATCAGCACACAGCATAGACTGTGAGTTTCATTCTGCTCTCCTCCCTTTACTCCTGTCCTCACCCACAGCCCCCTTCCTGGATGTCACTGATCTCCCTTCAATATTCACAAGACCCTCCATACCTCTTACATTTCCCAGCTTCCTCAATTGGGAGAGCAGATTGGCCCTCATCTTCTGAGTCTGGCCTGTTTCACTCAGCTTCATGTTCCCCAGTTCCACCAGTTTTCTAACAAATGCTGTAATTTTATTGTTTCTTCCTGGCTGAAAATTTCATTGTACATAGATCCCAAACTTTCTATAACTAAACCACCCCACTGTAGGCTGCAGGTCGTCAGTGCGTTCTTCTGCTTGAATGTTGACCATTTTTACTTTTTTTTATGCAGAGCCAGTGTTTCTTCTATCCTGGCAAAATCCTACAAGAACTTTCTTGAACTCAGGAAATACCAGCCCTGGCAGTTTCCACCAGACCTTCCCTGGACAATAGCATAACCACTTGGGCACTGCTAGGATTTTCAGTGGATTCCTATAAAACTGCCCAATCCATGCATTTTAATTTATTTAGTACCGATATTGAACCTGTCCCCAGGGGATAATATCTCAACTGTTACTTCTTCCCCATGATGACTCAGACCCCAGGGGATAATACCTGAAAGGTTATGCCACCCCATTCTGGTCCCTACATTTTAATAACTGAACCCTTACAGCTTCCTCATGTTGGCTGGCCCTGTAGAAGGCCAGCTTCTGCAGTGGGGAAAGAGAAAGTCTTGATCCCAATCAGTGCTGGTGTAATAGAGTCAGCGATAAGATGGAAGAAGTCAACACTCATCAGGATGTTGAAACCTTCTACATTTATTTCTCTTTTACAAACAATAAAAGCAAAATTTTTTTGGCAGTATGCTTTTTTTTTTTTTTTTTTTTTTTTTTTTTTTGAGGTTACAAAAGCATTTACAAGAGCCAGGGAAATATCAGTCTCTGTGAAGTAAATTTCTAGATTTTACTATTTTTTTTTTTTCTGACACTTCAAGGTCCTGTCTAGACAAGGACTATATACATGTTGTTTTGAAACTGTTTATAATCTTTTCATGCTTATCTAAACTACCCTGGGTCATAAGACTCAAACTTATGAATCTCTTGAAACCATTACTCCGCACACCTGCTAAGTTAGCTGATAGAAGTTAGTTTTTTTCTGCCTGGTTTTAAAGCATCATTGTCTCTTTATAATAGTCCCTTTTTGCACCCGAGGGTAGAGAAAAGGAAAACATAGTCAAATGTTAGTTCTGAAGGACGTTTACCATAGGGTTTTTTTGCATCTATTCCAAATTACCCTGAAAGTAAAGAAGCCTTTTTCAGACACAAAATGGCTCTTAAAGTTTTTTTCTTGCCACAAGTAATTATAACAAAGGAGGTAAAATTATGAGCATTTATTAAGCTGCTTCTTTACTAAAAGTTAGCTATATAAGTACAAATTTAGGAAATGTTATTATGTTTCTAGCTTAGACTCCAATAAAATTATATATTTCCAGAATTAATCTTATTCTAATTAATTGAAATAGTGACATCTGGCAGCCATACATATAAGCAGAACAGTAAAAATATATTTAGACAGGAGACAGCGGGAACATACATAGATGGGGTTAATTTCTTCAGTGCCGCATTTCAGTGAACATCTATCCAGTAAGGGGGGTTTGCCATTGCTTCTACCCCCTTATCATACGAGAAGAGGATGCCTTGCTCACTCTGTCATATGGATGATGCCACAATTTTCCCCTTTTATTTATTTTTTTTTTTTAATTTGAGGGTAGTGACTTTTGTAGATGTTTTATTTGATTTCTCTCTAGAAAAGTCTGAAGAAGACTGGAAGAATAAAAGACCTTTTTCATTTTCATCCTGCCTCCAAGTTTTCTCCAGAGGCATCGTTGCTCCAAGCGACAATCGCTTCAGGCAGCAACAAGTGGTGGCCCATACAGGGAATTTGGCCAGCAGGTAAGAAATAAGAAAATTTAAAAAATAAATAAATAAATAAACGGGAGGAAAAATAACAAAAAGTCGGATAATAAAAACAATGGATAAATTTTTCAATTTTGCGGACTCAGTGGATAGTGAGAAAGTGAACAAGAAAGCATAGCCTCTGACTCAGTTGAGACCAGCAAGAAGAGTAGTAATGTAAATTCAAAAGAAAGGGCTGCAAAAGCCATCATAAAATTATTGAAATTAGCCGAGGAGTATGTACTCTCTTTAGAAGCTGAAACTACAGGATACAGGTAAAAGTGATAGTAATAAGAAGGAGCCAAATAACTGTGAAAGTAAGGCCTCTTCCACTAAGCCGGTTAGGAATTATGAAAAAACCGTAGTGAAGAGGAATCAAAAAGTGATTCTGGGATCTCAGTCTCCAATTAAAAAAAAAAGAAATTAAAAAAGAAAAAGGATAGAGAGGACTGTAAAGGGCTTGAATTATTAGCATGTGAGATAACAACTGTCCCAAAGTGTGAAGAAATGCAGACTTCTCTGAATAATAATGAGAAAAATGTTGTTTCTAATGAGACTGGGGTGTTACCCAGGCTAAGTGATGATTTATATGGACAAACAAAACAACTCAATACATTAAATATGTCTTTGAAAGTTAAAATGCATGAACATATAGAGGAGACTTATGCAGAAGTAGATCCCAGAAGTTTCTCTTCAAGTAAATGTCATGATTCTATAGTTTCAATGTTTAAGATAGAAAGTCATAATGATGATAAAAATATAAGCAAAAAAGATAATGAATGCCAACTTATGTTACAAAATAATATTGAAATGACTACTCACATTTTGATTGAAGAAAATACTGAAAATTACATGAAAAACACAGAAAATGATGATAATAAATGTGCTAATGACCAGAGAAATATTTATAAATTAGAAGAATCTGATCACAGTGATTCAAGTAAAAATGATACAGTTTCTGTTCATGAAGATGAAAATGACTTGGCATGTACTGATCAGCACAATATAGATCTCAAGCTACCCAGACAGTTTATTAAGGAGGGAAGCATACAATTTAAAGAAAGTGTATCAATTTTAACTTGTTTTGAAGTTGTGAAAGCTGAAGAAACATGTCATGTTAATTTTTCCAATAAAGAACAGTTAACTGCAGATAAAATGGAGCAAAATATAAAAGATTGTGGTATTTTTTGATATATCCTTTCAGACTGCAAGTGGGAAAAATATCAGTGTCTTCAAAGAGTCATTACATAAAGTTGTAAACTTCTTTGATCAAAAAACAGAAGAACTGAATAACTTTTCAGATTCCTTGAATTCTAAATTACTTTCTGGCATAAATAAGAAAAAAATGGACATTTCAAGGCATGGGGCAATAGACATGGTTAAAAACAAAATATTGAAAGAAGCTATTCCAGTTGATACTGAAATCAATTAGTGACTCTTTAGGGACAACCTGAATGTGAATTAGAAAATAACAAAGAACCTTACCTGTTGAGTTTTTAAGACCTTTTTTTATTTAAAAAAAAGATACATAGAAAAAATATATAATATAAATAGATAGATAGATAGAAAGAGAAGATAGGTAGATAGATAGATAGATAGATAGATAGATAGATAGATAGATAGACATGGATCCAAATAACATTTAAATTTAGAATATTCTAATTAGATAATCAATTAAAGTGACTATCAATTTTGAATTATAGGTGTCTCTGGGACTTCTCTTCAGCTATGAATAATAGCTGATTAATTTGAATTATTTCAACAGGTATAGGATTGCTGTGTATGCAGACACTCAAGGTTTCCAGCTAACAAATTATTCTTCTAAGCTAAAGTGCCTTTAGATTTTCCTTAATCTATCTTTAATGCAGAAAACATCCTCAGTTTTTATTTGATTTATTCTGAATTTGATGATTTGCCAGTTTATGTTTGTGGAAGCTCAAGCAGCAATATGTGTGAGCAGAGATCAACTTTAATTTTCTACTCTAATAATTCTATTTTTGAGTCTGACAGCTCACCACCTGATCTCAATGGTGGAATAGCACTGCCTTTCCCTTAATAATGGATGCTTCAGTTTTTAGGTAGTGGGCCCTGAAGATTTGCCAGTGGCATTGTCTAGACATAAAAAAGATGGCTGCTGCTACAACTGCAGGGACCGTGGTCACTGCAAGCATCCCTGCTGCTCAATCATTGAACAACCTCACCATCACTGTGGCCTCTGCTCTGCATGCATGGGGCCTCCTGGATCAATGCGTTATAACTTATGGACACTTTGATTTTTCATTATTTTGGGACATTATGGGACAATGCCTTGCGTGTATTTGTCTTAAGAACTCAGTGTGTTACTTTATGAAACTTAGGGCAGCTGATTTGTGCAAAGAACTTGATACTTTGGAACTTGGCTTATCAGCAGTAGGCTTTCCACCTTAAAGCCGCAGCATCTCCTCAAAATCGGACGGCTGTTAATCAACACACAGTCGATCCTGAAGGGCTCAGTTGGATGGCTGGTTAGCCTATGATGGGTGGGATCCCCAGAGGGGACAACCTAAGACACGGCACAGTCACACAGGACAGTCTCATGTGGCCAGCATATCAACCTAGGACAGGAGTCAAGGGCACAGCCTTGATTGTCCAATGACGGGTTAGAATGTTGGTTGTGCATGGACGTCCTAGAACATCCCCTCTTTTAAAACAAAAGGGGGGGGGAAATAAAGGAGCCCTAATCAAGGAGATAGCTGAGATTGCGGTTAGCTGAGAGCCATAAAAGATGTTTAAGTTCCACCTGATATTCATACATTATTCAAAGAATCTTTGTATGCCCGTGAACACTGTGTGATGCACCTGTAAGCTTGAGCTGTAAGCACTTGTCCTTGTTAAAGCTAAATGTATATAACTGGGTGAGGTTGGTTAGGTTGGAAGAAGAATAAGGTTGCTGGTTGAAAGGAGTCAGAGTGGTTAGAGTTTGAGAGGTTGCTGAAGCTGGAGAGAGAAGAAGAATAAAAGACCTTTTTCATTTTCATCCTGCCTCCGAGTTTTCTCCTGTGGCATCGTTGCTCCAAGCGACAATCACTTCAGGCAGCAACACATATCCTTAATTCCATGGTGCCCCAATAAATCTCAAAATGACAATAACATTATGTTTAAAGTCCTTAACATTAATATCCTAAAGGTCCACTACCAAACAACATAATTTCTCAAGCAAAAATGTAAAAACAGTAAAATGTACAATTATTTATATTTGTAGCAGGAGGTGGATTGAATAAACTCACAAACACAGAGAGCATTTCTGGGTCAATATGCACAATAACACTCAGATCCATACACTCTTGTGCAAGCACAATATCAGCTGTGCACAAGATGGTCACACCTACGAGACCCATAGGAGCAGATGATGGAACTTCTCAAGAGAAAGGTCAAAATCTTGCTACACAAATGCCACCAATTTGGTTCTCTGTGTCCCCAGCTCCTTAGCCCTGCTCCACTGAGATTCCCACATTTAGCCTGTGTCCAAGATGAAACCTGCAAAACAGCAGAACAACCTTGCTGACCTCAAGCTACCCACACTGCAAATGTCAGGAGCAGCTCTATGGAGAACATGCACACTTACCAAAATAAAAAATAAATAAATAAATAAATAAATAAATAAATAAATAAATAAATAAATAAATAAAATAAAAAGCACAAATCTTCTCATTCACTGGGAAGTTCCAGTATGGCCTGTGTGTGCTTAGAGGAAAAGCAGGCCTGTACACTTCTCAGGAAGCAGAGCTGCAGCCAATGCAAACACACATGAGAACAAAAACCTCTGCACCATTTACACTGCAAGCATCATCAGTTGTGCAAGAAGGCAATACAGGGCATGGTGAATTGTAAATAGCAGGAAATTTAAATATGGAGAAACACAGACGTCCCACCACACGAGGCAGGGGTTGTCTGCAGGATCTAGCACCTCAGTAACTGGTCCAGGAGATAATTCTAAATCAAAGGAGATTTGGAATCTCTATATTGCACTCATCAGAGGTAAGGTCACAGCGGCAAAGAGATGTTAAACCCTGGTAAATTTTTAGGTAGTTTACTCGTGGGCTGGGCTCTGCTTGCCACCACCACTCCCAGCAAATCTCACCACAATCCAGGAATCAGTGACACGAGGTCATGGTGGGCAAGTCACAGGTTATTGTGTACAGAGACTTAATCTTGGCACAGGTAGCCCCTCAGTCCACATGAGCTTGAGGGAGGCATTGACAGAGACCTGCCATGACACCAGTAATTGACTGGGTCCAGGTGAACTTGTACCTTTTGAGAAGCTTTGGCTGTGCAGGTGGACTGAGTGACCATGAAGGTCCTTTCCTGAATATGGTGGGGACATTTCAGTGAAAGAGAAAGAGACAGAGAACAAGATTTGCACCTCCTGGTATCTGGGAGGGCACCTACAGGAAACTGTGCCCCACATCCCTGAGCTGAAAGACCTCATCATCAGCCTTCTTGAGCCTCCAGGGAATGGGCTGCTGCCGGGGTCAAGCCCCAGCAGCGTCGAGGGTCCTGGTTGAGGGGTTGTGATGGGGTAAACAGCGTCGGCGATGGATGGACAACAACCACACAGACTCGAAGGCCGGTGTAGAATGCTGACAAGTTTATTGAGTTCACACACAGCTTTTATACATTTTTTAAAGTATATCATGCCAAGAATGTAGTTAACATAAAACCCATAGAATTCCTGGTACAGAACAGGCTTACTGGAAAAAGTGATTGTATAAGATAATAATATCCCCACCACATCCCCTGCTATTGTTCTGATTTAATGTCTAAGCTATGAACGTAATCAGCAAAGTTGATCTTAAGTTTCTATTTCGTCATAGCGCTTAGCTCTTATATTTCATAATAGTAAGCATATTAGACCTTATGACTCTATTCTTCCCTAAGTTAAACTTTAAGTTCAGGTTAGTCAAGAGGGCAGTGATCTCAGTGGTTACCATGGCAAATTTCCTTGTAGATAATTGCCATATTGTTTAGTAAAGTAAATCTTACTAAAGCAGGATCACAGGCACCAGAATCTAACATTTAACTTATGCCTATGAATACTTTTACCCCTCCACCATATAACATTTCCTGATTCTGGATCAAACTAACCCATGGGACACAAGAGAAGGTCTCTGTAGTAGGAAGCACTATAATTTTTATTCTGTTTCTGATTACTAACAGTGAGACTATGTGCTTTTTGCATACTCATGACTGGAGAAACAGGTGGCTCTGTGACTGTTCTCACATAACAATATGTGCTTATAACAATCACCCCAAGAAGTAGACACATCACACGGTGGCAGAGGATTTATTTTACTGTTTGTGGTAGGGAAGGGGTTATGATTTCTAATGTTTTATTAATATTTTCAGAAAATGCTGTAATATTCCCCTCACCCCCAGCAATCACCACTAGAAAAATAGTATGAATATTATATTATTAGGAAAATAGTGCAAAAAAGGCACTAGAGCCCAGAGGCATACATCTGGCATTATCTCGAGATGATGAGTCCTTGCAAACATCATTCTCCCAGTGGATCCTTGTCAAACACTAGTTGGGTTGCCAGGTGCCCCCAGCAGGCTGCAGTATATGGGGTTCATTGATAGTAATGTAAACAAAACTCATAACCCCTCCATGAAGAGTTGAGTCACCATGTCCAGAGACCCATGAAAGAATCATTTCTCCCTACAGTTGAGCTCTGAGACCAGTGAGGATACAGCCTGTATTACTGTGCATGATCGACAGTGGGAAACTTGGATTTGACCCCAGGCACAAGCCTCCCTACATGGTATCTAAGAGCAACAGAAACATTAGGACCAGCAGGAAGCTCAGGACCAGCAGGGAGGTAGGACTAGCAGAGGTTCAGGGCAATTAGGGAGCACTGGACAACCATGAAGATCAGAATCATTAGCAGAACATTAGGACAAGCATGGGAAGCTCAGGAACAGAGATGGAGCTAATCACAAGCTCAGGACAAGCAGGTGAACTGGGGAACCCTGAGCAACATAAGTGACCAAGGAGCAGGTGCACAGAGGGAGCTAAGAGTGAGGGGCTTCCTGTAAGCCTATGGGGTTTCCTCTCCTTCTCTAACTTATAGAACCTCAAGAGGCCCTGCAATGCTCCCATCAAGTGTCAGGTCATCCACAAATTGGGGCTCTGAGGATGTCATCAGGTGTGTCCGCCTGTGTGCTGGAGGAGGGTCAGGGGACCAGTCTTGTCCATGGTGATAGCAAAAGCACAAATAATCAACTTGCTCTTGCCAGATATCTGCTGTTAGACACAGCGAATCACCACTCATGCTTCTGTTTGTGATTTTACATTCACACTATCGAGTTAACGCTGTCCCTGTATCATGATTTTGTGCATGTGTGAAAAAATATTATTGGGTGATAATGCCAAAGAGAAAAATGCTGGAGGCCAGCTCCAGCAGGGGGTGTAGAGTCATGAATGGATGGTGAGGAGTCAGCAAGAGCGGCAGAGAAACAACACACAAACAATCAAGTAAGGGACTTAATCCCAAAGCTTTACTTTCACATTGCATGTTATATAGTAAAAATTTCTTGACAGTATACATTAACTTTTGTGGTTACAATAAAGAGAAGCTAAGGAAATCACAGTTATAATATTTTAGAGAAGTAGCAAAACATCTGTTGATTGAAATCCAGACATTTAGACTTTTACACAACATATTTCAAAACCTTGTAGAGACTGTGGTCACACATTATCTGAATGCTTAGTAACCAGTCAAGGTTTGATTTATTTTTTATGAGCCATGGACTCTCTGAAGACATTTCTCCGCAGCACTTGTTTATCTTCCTGATTAAAGTTAATTTTTCCTGCCTGATTTTAAAGCACTATTGTTTTTCTGCTTAAATTTGTTATGACAGGGGGAGACAAGAGCTTTTCTCTAATTATATATGCAAATCTAAAGGACCCTTTGACAGTAGGAAGAATTAACCTAGAGACATTTTCCTGACTTGCCTGTTCTGACTTCTGAGAAAAAATCTCAGGGGGTTCCTGGATTGGAGTCTTAGGGCCTTGCAACATAGCCATTCTAAGTTCATCAGAGAAAACTTTGTCTGGGACTTTGTACTTTCACATCTGTTGCTATAGTGTCCACCTCAGTGCAGTTTATATATGTAGTCTCATTCCTTAGCAATATTGCATTAGTCTTAGTGGTCATATGAGATGTAAAAAGAACTCCAAGGACAGAAAAATCAATGATAATCCATCCAATACTATCTTCATGCAACACATCCCTAGAGAATAATCGCCTGTGCCATCCACCCTCAGAGAGCCTTGCTCATCTGTAGGTAAAGAGAGATGTGGCAGAAAAAAAATGGGCAAAATTAATTGTATTCCCTTAATGCAACTATGTACAGAGCTCTAATTCATGACACTCCCATCTGCCCTCAGTGCTGCTCTACCTGGGCCTCCACACAGAGATTCTATATAGCAGGAAGACATGCAAATAGGGCCTCCCTCTGCTCATGAAAACCAGCCCACCCTTACCTGAAGCTCTGCAGATGAACCCATTCCTGGACTCCCAGCTCAGCCCACTCAGTGGTCAGGACTGAACACAGCTGCTCACCATGGAGAGTGTGCTCAGCTGGGTTTTCCTTGTGACTGTTTTAAAAGGTAATTAATGGAGAACCAGAGAACCTGAGTGTGTGAGTGGACAGGAGTGAGAGAAAGAGTGGATGAGTGACAGTGTCCTGACCAGGATGCCTCTGTATTTGCAGGTGTCCAGTGTGACGTGCAGCTGGTGGAGTCTGGGGGAGGCCTGGTGCAGCCTGGGGGTCTCTGAGACTCTCCTGTGCAGACTCTGGATTCACCTTCAGCAGCTATGAGATGAACTGGTTCCGCCAGGCTCCAGGGAAGGGGCTGGAGTTGATCTCCTACATTAGTAGTGGTGGAGGTAGTACTTACTATGCCGACTCCATGAAGGGCCGATTCACCATCTCCAGAGACAACTCCAAGAACATGCTGTACCTGCAAATGAGCTCCCTGACCACCGAGGACACGGCCACCTATTACTGTGCTAAAGACACAGTGAGGGGACCTCAGTGTGAGCCCAGACACAAACCTCCCTGATGGTCACTCAGGGCCAGCAGGGGGCGCTCAACACACAGGGAGCTCTGAGTCAACTAGGAGCAGGTGCAGAGGGGGTGGGCACTCATTTCATCCATCTGGGGGCCTCTTGTGTGTGTTTCCCAGAGATATTTATGGACTGGTGGTCTGTAGTAACTGTGCTGTCTCTGAAGATAAGAATTCTTGGATTTTTTTTTTTTTTTTTGGTAAATTTTTTTTTTATTTTTTATTCAAGCCTCATACTTATACATAATATTGTGGTTCATATTGACATAATTCCACAATCACGCAATAAAATTTACTCCAACTTTGTTCTTTCCCTTGCCCTTCTCTCTACCTCCACGTTCTCCTTTTTCTATTGTGCTTATCTTCCTTCTTTTGTTTACACTTTTTCTTTACATTAGTAACAGGTATTTACATAAAATTTACTGTGGTGTGTCCAGATCTACACATGGGGCATTTGGTCAACTTCCTTCCTCCTTTCACCTTTACCTCCCTCCTACTTTGCCCTCTGTTTCCATCCTCTACTTCCTGCTCTCCATTCTATTTAGATGTCCTTTTGTCCCCTTAGTTTGCTGTAGCTTCCTTTTCTAAAAGGCCTCAGCCCTTGACTCTCTGAATCTCAGTTATTTCATTTCCCATAATGTTCTCCAATTCCACAATTTTATCAGAAATACTCTCATTTAATTCCTTTTTATGGTGAGTAAAACTCCACTCTGTATATACACCATTCATCTGATAACAAAAATTAGGCTGGTTCTATCATTCCAGGTACTGTGATTTCTCCTACAAACATTTATGTGGTTGTATTACTGCAGTAAGCTTATGTTACATCCATTGGACTATAACAAAACGTGGAGTACCTGAGTCATGTGATGGTGTCTTAGTTAGGTTTTTAGCTGATGTGACTAAAAGATCTGACCAGAAAGTTTTAGGGGAGGAAAAGTTGATTTGAGTGGTCAAAGTTTCAGAGGTCTCAGTCCATGGACAGTCAACTCCATTTCTCACTTCTCAAGGAGAGGCTAAATATCATGATGGAAGAGTGTGGTAGAGGGAAGCAGCTCACATGATGATAAGGAAGGAGAGAGAGACTCCTTCACCAGATACAAATATATACCCCAATGTAAACCCCCAATGCACACCTCCTCCAGCCACACCCTGCACTCCTTCAGTTACCTCCAGTTAATCCCTTACAGGAGATTCATTCACTGATGAGCTAAGGTGCTCTTAACCCAATCATTTCCACTCTAAACCTGGTTGCATTCATACATGATCTTTTGGGGTGACACCTCACATTCAAGCCATAACATTCCACACTTGGCCCCCAGAAGCTTATGACCACCTCAAAATTTAAAATACATTTACTCCATTTCCAAGAGTCCCCACAGTCTCAGTAGTTCAAGCATTGCCCAAAAGTCTGGGTCTAAAGTCTCCTCTGACAGTCAAGCAAACTAGCATCGTAGCTCTAAAACTCAAATCAATTTACATATATCTAATATATAAAGGTACAGAGTAAACATTTCCCTTTAGAAAAGTAGAAGCACAAAATGAAGGGCTGGGACCATGGCAAGACTGAAATCCAGCTGGGCAAACAAGACCTGGAGCTCCATGTTCGGGATCTGGGGCACAAGGCACTGTGATTTTCCTCACCAAAGTATTGCTAAAAGTCCCATCATTGTCCTCGGTGCCAATTCAGTAACAAGGACAGGGATTGGATAAAAAAGAAAAAGATTTATTGTTTGCTAGCAAAGGAGAAACACAGGGGAGCCTGTCCCAAAGCTGTGATTCTGCCCATCAGCAGAAGCAAGGGCTTTTACAGAGGTGACTCAAAGGCTACACGTTCTGATGGAGTTTTAATTCACTGACTGATGTGGGACAGTCATTTCTGCGATGTTCAGGTGCCATCTCCAAAGTCTTGATTAATTCCTTCCTATGGTGGGTGTGTGCTCAAGGACAGATAGCTCTGCATAGGGTGGGGAAGAAAGATAATCCTGTGTCCCCTGAGATTAGGGAGGGGGAGATGAGGGAAGAGTAGGGAGAGAGCAAGAGGAGGAAACATGTCCATTTTAAAATAACTTGCAAAGAGGAGGGTCTTTGGAGACAGAAATATCCCTGATGCTTCTAGTAGAAACCATGTATGGTCAGCCAGACCCCAACCCATCCTGGCAAGTGGCACCAGGAGAGCTAAAGGAGCCAGGAGCCTTTGCACATGTCCCCAAGAGTGATCTCTGAGGAATTTCAGCTGACTCTTAGGAACAAGGTCAGTTTTGACCAACTTGGTCTTACACACCTGGCAGAGAGTATGGCCTAAAAGCACAGTTTATTTGGGTGGACATTTAAAAGGAAAAATAATGTTTTGTTTTTGTTTTTTTTAATCTAACTTAAGAAGTACACTTGTGTCAGCCCTACCAACAGTAAGTAAAGCTGAAGACTATGTGCCCGGAGAAGGGTCCCGTCATTCTCCGGGTCCCAGCTGACCTTAGAGAGCAAGAGCCAAAATGTTGGCTGCTTTTTTCCTTGGCCCTTTCATTTCCTTGACTTTGATCTCCAAGTTTTTGGTTTTTAAACACCTAGCAAGCCAGTTTCACCAGTATTAAAGAGGGAGTAATAGGTTATAACTTCAATATCTATAATTTTACTGTTACTCCTTTTATTTAATGGTAGTTAGCATTAGTACTGGAAGTCAGCATTATCTGTCCTGTGGGCTATGGCTTATTATCTCAAATTAACAAGTTTTTTTTTTGTTTGTTTGTTTTTGAAGCAATACCTTTGCAAAACACTAACAGATAACAGTTATAAAGTTTACAAGGAAAATACAAAATGAAATTAACAGAGCAAAAACATTCAGTTTGTGTAATAGCTACTGCAAGAAAAATGACTTTTATAATCTTGAATCTTTACTTAGTTATATTATATTTCCTGTTTGAGATTACAATAATCTTGACAACAATAATGAATCTTTTGATCACAAAAAAAAATAAATAAATAAATAAATAACTTGCAGTGGCAGAGCAGCGAGGGCTACATTCAATGCATAAGGTGGACAGGTTACAGTTGTGGTAATTTTCAGTTCTACCAAAATATAATGAGTGTAATTTTTCCCAAAATACTCACCAGAATTTATTATCATTTCTGTGGTTTTTGGAAATTGTCCTTCAGCCTGCAGTGAGATGAAATCGTATTGCAAAGGCAATATATTCCAAACCCAAGGCAAAGATCATACTGAATGAGGAAAACTAACAACATTCCCTCAGATATAGGAACAAGACATAGATGGCCCGTTCACCACTCCTATTAAACATAGTCCCAGTCATATGTATTTTGACACAGGTGCATTTACACATTAACACAGAGCAGCTTTACTGAGGCTGAAGTGACTCCTCTGTGGTTACCAGGGTCAGATGCTGAGGAAGCTCAAAAAACCCTGATGAGTCTTTTCATCAACTCAGGGAAGGGACTTTAGTGGGATTGCCTCAATAGGGCTGTCCTTGGGATTCTCAGTACAACAATCAAAAAGCTAGTCCAGGGTTAGTGTTCTAGACACCTGATGAACCTCAGGGTCATGGTCCTCCATGTACCCAAGGAGTCCTGAACCTCAGTACTAATCCTCTGGCACTTTTTCTGTTTGTTAACAAAAGGAGTGGGCTGAGAATCAGGCTAGGTTTCTGCAGGGGACAGGCAGCCAGACTGTGCCACCACCTTATCTGAGCACTAGTGGGTGGCAGGGAAACCTCTGAGCAGCCCACTCAGTAAGCCCTGTCCTCACCCAGGTATGCCCACCCCAGACCTGGCATCTGAGAACAGGAGCCTGGCTGCCCAGGACATGCCTGAGACTCCAGGAGGCCCTGCACCTGAAGTGTGCACCAAAATCCTGGGAGGGGAAGTGGGGAGACATGAGGGTCATCCAGGACCTTGTCTTCCCAGGATAGCAAGTGTGAGAACCCCTGTGCTTATGGCTGCTGAGTTGGTGACCCAGAAGTCCCTCCATCACTGAGCCTGCTGAGCTCTGGCCAGGAAGCAGCTACCCCTGTGCCCAACCCATTCTCTCTGCTGTGGAAGCCCTCACCAGGGCAATCAGGACACAGTCTACAAGACAACAGACCCCACTGATGATTAGATTCAGAGTCAAATTCTCCCCTTGGCCCTGTGGCCACAGTCTTCCTTCTAATCAATCATCCTGAACCAATTTGCTGTTGCTATTTCTAAAGCTACCATGGAAGTGAACAGGACCTACATGCTTCCACACTCAAGTTGAGGGCCAGACATAGGGCACACATGGCCCCATCCATATCTATGCACCAGAAGAAGCAAGGTAAACAGGTCCCCCCAAGCCAGGGCCAGCAGGGACTCCCATCACTTCTCCATGTTGGCAAACATCTGCCTCCTTCTGCTGTGATCATGGCCACTTGAACATGGCCAGGACCTGCAGTGGGTAGGTTGGATAACTGGTGGTAGCATCACTTCCTATAACCCAATGCTTGAATCAAGAGAGTCAGAATCACCACAGACACACCCAAAGTGAATTTTCATCAGCTTTCATTGCCTGAAAGCTGAAGAATTGTTCATGTTTCACTGGGAGACACATAGGAGATGTGTGTTGTCGGGAAACAAATGACCCAGCAGGGATATCAGTTCCCAGAGGCAGATCAGGTCCAGCAGGTCCTCAGTTCCAGCAGGTGCTCAAGGCCTGCAGAGGGACCTCAGGACCTGCAGGGGAGCTTAGTATCAGTAGGGGCATCAAGACCAGCAGGATGCTCAGGGTCTGTAGGATGCTCAAGACCAACAGAGGGAGCTTGTTGCCGCCTGCAGCTGCTACCGCCTGCAGCAATGATACCGCGGAAAGAATTCTGAGGCAAACTGAGAATAAGTAGGTTCTTTATTCTTGCTTCTGCTGACTTCACTCTCCAACTCCAGCAACCTCTCACTCTCCAACTCCAACTCCAACTCCAACCTCCCTCTAGCCAACCTCACCCAGTTAAATACCCTTCACCTTAAAAAGTATACACGTGTCAACAGCTCAACTTACAGGTGTGTCACACAATGTTCACGGGCACAGAAAGATTCTTAGTTTATTGCATGAATGTCAGGAGAAAACAATTAAATGCTTTTTATGGCTCTCATTTAGCTGCCATCTTAGCTACCTCCTCATTAAGGCTCTTGCAGGAGCTCAAACTATCAGAACTTTGAGGACCAGCAGAGGGACCTTAGGACCAAGACAGGGAGTTCAAGACCAGCAGGGGAGCTCAGGACCATGACAGAGATCTCAGGACCAGCAGGAGCTCAGGAACCTTAGGGGCATCAAGACCAGCACAGTGCTCAGGAACAGCAGGTGCTCAAGACCAGCAGGGGAGCTCAGGGACAGCAGGGATCTCAGCACCAGCAGAGGGAGCACAGGACCAAACTGGGATCTCAGGGCCAGCAGGGAGCTCAGAACATGCAGGAAACTCAGGACCTGCAGGGGAAACTCAGGAAAAACTGAATGCAAGGCCAGATACAGGGACAGGTGCACAGGGAGTCTGTGTTGGTGTTCAGGGTTTGCAGTCTCCTCTCCAGAGAAGAGTCCCCAGGAAGCAACACTAGGTGTGTTGTGTGATAGTGCTCCTGCCACTGTCATCTGAATAGCACAGTTCTGATGTAACAGGAACCCACTCTCACAGTAACAGAGGCAGAGCTTTAAACATGGGGGGAGAAATGCCTCTGCTCTAGTCACTGCAGTCAGATCTGAGAAGTTGAGGGTACCTGGGTAGTCTTTTCCCACCAGACAATGCACAGACTCCTGGATTCTCATCAGGACTGTCTCTGGAGTGGGGAGGAAGCCAAGAAGAGCATATCCAACCTCTGTAATACTCAAATGCTACAGGTTTCAAGTCATCCCCTCCTCCACCTGCAGACCTGCACATATCAGACTTATAACTAAATAAATTGTCTTTTTAATCAAACTCATATTTATTCTTCATGCTTCCCTTCCCTTTCCTCACCCAGAGAATGCAGGCTCTTGTCTCTGGGGTCACAGGGCTTCAGGCACTTGGCCGGAGCTCAGGTGTAGCTGAGCCCATGGCTGCTGCAAGTACACAAAAAAAAAACTGAGGGGATTTCATAATCAACACTGCCCAGACCCTCCTGGTGTGCTCTGCAAAGACAGTTTTGGAAATTTCAGGTGACCAGGGAAAATGTGACCTGGTGTAGAGTGGATCTTGCTCTGCTCAAACTTCCCTGGAGTCACTGCCCTCACCTGGGCTTCAGGGTGACCTGCAGGACACCCCAGTGTGCTATGAGCTCTGGGGGACAGTGTTCAGGTCTTGGTCAGCCTTGTCCTTTTGGCTGCACATGATTTCAAATGCTGGAAGCTGCAGACTGCTCCATGAATGTCCCCCCAGCTGACCTCTGTGCCAGAGCTCCTGGTCCTCACTGCCACGTGTTTTCCTCCTTCCTGCACAGTAGAAAATACTTCCTTGCCTCTGCCCTCACTCTGTCAGCAAGAAAACAGTCTCCTGACTGGACAAGGACTTGTTTCAGACACGTGGGCTTTGAGAGAGACGTCTTACAGCATTCACTTGTTCCATCCTGGGAGATTCTGGTGCAAAAATTAAGCAGACCTTCTGTCTCAGGAAGAGGTTTTTCTCCCCCTCTTATCAATGTTTCTTTAGTTTTATTTCTGTCAAAATAGTTTCAATATAACTTTAATTTCTTTAAATTCCTGGGAAAACTAGTGAGTTTGTTGAAGAAAACCAGAAATGGTTTTGTTCTTATTGCTTTGTATTTAAAGGCCTTGAACATGACATAAGAACTGTGCTCTCAAAGCTGATGGGAAAGGGGTTTGTGTCTTGTTACACTGCCTTGCAAAGGTCCTTCCATGACTGGGTAAGCTCACCCAGGGCACACAGGCTGAGACTTGCCAACCCTGATGCAGGCTTGATTGCTGGAAGGGGGAAATGAGAGGAGGATGGAGAGGACTGTGCCCTCAGGGGTTCCACTGCCTTGATACCTCGCCCAAACTCTGAGGGCAATGATTACCTTAGAATAAAGAGAAAGAAATCTGGAGATTGTAGTTCTGAAAAAGCACACACTCTCCTCTTCAGAATTTTCCACAACAACTTCAATTCTCTACTTTTTCTGGTTTGTGGAACCTGTCTCCATAGCAACACTACTTTAAATTCTCTAATTTAATCCACAAGGGCTTGGTTTCCCCTATGCCTAGTTCCACAGGAAACTGATTCTTATGTACCTATCTGACTTCCACCCATCCCCATGCCCTTCCGTCCTTACACAGTGTCCCAGAGCAGCACATCAATATTCTCACCGTCCACAGATACTATCTGGGCATTTGCACTGAATAGGAAGTAAACAGTGTCCTTTCTCTGTGATCAAGAGGATGAGGAGATGCACTGTATTCCCACCAATGTGGCCAGGAAACATTCATTTTAAGGGACAGAGGGACAGGAAAAAGAAGGGTTTGTGCAGTAGTGCAAGGGAGATGGACTCATGAGCCTACAGAATATATAAGGTGGTGACCTGATGGGGATTCACTGGACAGCATTAGAAAGCAAATGAAGTGTTTCAGCACCAGTAGAGTGCTGAAGTAGGAGCTTTGCTCTCTCACCAGCAGGAAGCTGCAACCACAAGTCACTTCCAGGAACCATAAAGGACCCTCCTTGGGGACAGGCATGGTGCATGAAGGAATACACATATTTTTAAGAAGAAATAAATTTTGTTGTTCTTCCCAGAAAAGAGCAAGAATTATGCAAGGTGGCCACCAAGTCTGAAAACCAGGAGAGTATTTAACAAAGAATTTATTGTCATAGGCAACAAAATATGGCTATCTTTATTTCTCAGCTAAATGGCCACTGCACTGGCTGTATTTTGATACAGGGGAAAAAAATTATTGGATGAATGCTGGGTATCTTTAACATGCCTCTCACCACTAGATGGAATCTTCTAAACAAAAACTAAATATATAATCTTTAGAGCTAAAAAATATATAATCAAGATTTAACAAATGTATAGAATATTTCATTCATCAAAGATTGAATACACTTTTTCTCAGCAGCACATGGATCCTTCTCTAAAATAGACCATGTCTCAGACCACAATGCAACTCCTACCAAATACAAAAAAAAAAAAAATAGAGATAATACCTTGCATTCTTCATGTCATTATGGAATATGTTAGAAGTCAATTATAAGATAAAATATAGAAACTTCTTTAACACATAGAGACTAAATAATATGTTGTTAAATGATGAATGGAGAGTAGAAGACATAAGGGCTGATATATAAAAATTAGTACGAGGTACATGAGAATATTGATGTGACATATCAAAATCTCTGGGACATTATGAAGGCATTTCTAAGAGGAAAGTTCATAGTGATACCAGTGTTGAGAATCAGGAAAAACAAGGTATAGAAGGAAGATACCTCAATATTGTAAAAGCTCTCTATAAAAACCCATATCCAAGCCAGGTGCAAGTGGCACATGCCTGTAATCCCAATACTTGGAAGGCTGAGGCAGGAGGATCATGAGTTCAAAGCCAGCCTCAGCAATGGCGAGGCACTTAGCAACTCAGTGAGACCCTGTCTGTAATAAAATACAAACAAGGTCTGGGGATGTGGCCCAGTGGTCGAGTGCCCCTGAGTTCAATCCCCAGTACAAAAAAAAAAAAAAAAAAAAAAAGAAAAAAAAAAAAAAAAAGAAAGAAAGAAAAAGGAAAAATAAAAATAAAAGAAAAACACAAGTCCAACATCGTGGAGAAAAACTGAAAGCATTCCCTCTAAAAAAAAAAAAGATAATCATGCCACTTTCACCACTTCTGTTTCCACATAGTCCTTGAAATTTTATCCATAGCAATTAAGGCAAAAAAAGAAATTAAAAGGAAGTGAATAGAATATAAAGCTCAAACTATCTCTGTTTGCTGACAACATGGTTCTACATATAGAAGATAGAAGACCCCCAAAAAACAAACCCACTAGAAAACTTCTAGAATACATACATATATTTAGAAGGGTAGCAGGATACTAACTTAACATATACAAATTAATTGCATTTCTATACACCAAATTTGAATCATCAAGAAGAAAAGTCAGGAAAACTATCCCATTCACAAAAGCCTCAAAAAAAAAAAAAAAAAAAAAAAAGAAAAAAGAAAGAAAGAAAAGAAAATAATACTGGGAATTAATCTAACAAAAGAGGTGAAAGAGTTCTACAATGAACACTACAAAAAAGTAAGAAAAGAAACTGAAGAAGACCTTAGAAGATGGAAAGATCTCCCATGCTCCTGGATAGGCAGAATTAATATTGTCAAAATGGCCATACAACCAAAAGCATTATATATATGTAATGCAATTCCTATTAAAATCCCAATGGCATCTTCAGAAAAATAGAAAAAAATGATCATGAAATTCATTTGGAATAATAAGAGACTCAGAAAAGCCAAAGCAATCTTAGCAAGAAAAGTGAAGCAAGAGGCATCAGAAAATCAGAATTTAAATTATACTACAACTTAAAATGTAGTGACAAAAAACAGCATGGTATTGGCACCAAAACAGACACATAGACCAATGGTACAGAAAAGAAGACACAGAGACCAACCCACACAAATACAGTCATCTCATACTAGACAAGTTTGACAAAGAACATTCCTAGTTTTTTGAGGAATCATCATATTGCTTTCCAGATGGATTGCACCAATTTGCAGTCCCACAGGCATTGATGAGTGTGCATATCACTAGATGAGTGTGCACATCACTATAGGAGCCTGCACATCAATAGTTTGTGTTCATCTCCATTCCAGAACCTGGTGCCCCTCCTGGTTCTTGAGGAGTGCACTGGCTGGCCTTGCCTGACCCAGGGAGACTTGGCCAGGCAGCCGCTCCAGCAGGACCAATGGCTCACCAGGGATGGCCCCAGTGTCCTGCATGGAAGGTGGGTTGTAGTCCAGGTTATAGACCCTTCCTGAGGAGGGAAAGTCCAACCTCAGCTGAGACGGTCTGTAGGTGTTTCACACAGAGTATTCAAGGTGACACTAGATGCAGTCACAGGCTTGGTGGCCATCAGACACGTGCTTATTTAGGCTGTTCACCAACTTTTTTTTAATAATATTTATTTATTTGCTTTAGTTTTACATAATGCGATGCATTTATGTTTACGTGGTGCTGAGGATTGAACCCGGGCCGCGCACATGCTAGGCGAGCGATCTACCACTGAACCACAATCCCAGCCCCTGTTCACCAACTTTTATCCCAAAATTTACTCAGGATGGACACGTTTCTTTCCTCCGCTTTATGGAAGAAAACTCGACAGACAAATCACACACATTTCAGCTACCAGCGCCTTTCCCTGTGTGCACGCAGTGCAAGAGCTGGTGGGTGATGACTGGTAGCACCACACCTCAGTGGCCACCTTCATTCAGGAGCGAGACCCCATGACACCTGTCAGAAAATGCAGACGTGAAGCTTTCCATGGTTGTCTGCGGTCATCATGGGCACATCCTGTCTCCAGAGCCAGATCTCACACTGCAAGGATGATCCTCTCTTCACAGGAAGCAGGTGAAGACCCAAGGCTTGGTGGAGGCTCCTGCCTATGGGCATGGGAGGGCAGCTGTGGGATGCAGACTTGGGGCCTGGCACTGCGTTCCCAGCACAGGACCCTGCAAAGGGGAGGCAGACACCCTCTGGGGGGAGAGGGGCTCTCAGAGCTGGGCAGGCGGACCAGGGTCTGCCCATGGACAGCAGTTTTCAATTTTCTTTAATTGGTGTGCATTTACCTGGATTCAGTATAAGGTCGTGATATTTGCTTAAAGAATAAATTTGGGAGTTTTTCCTCCTGTTCTATTTCAATGAAGATTTTGAGGAGAATTGGCTTCAGTTATTCTGTAAGTGTCTGGTAGAACTCAGCTGGAAATCCAACTGGTCCAGGGATCTTCTTTGCTGGAAGACTGTTACTAGAGCTTCAGTGTTGTTGATCGACATCATGTGTTATGTGTTACACATCCTCCTGGTTCAAAGTGGGTGGATCATATGTGCCTAGTCATTTTTCAGTGACTTCTAGATTTTCCAAATTATTGGAACATAAGTCTTCAAAGTAGTCCTGGATTATCATCTGGATTTCAGTGATGTCTGCGATGATACCTGATTATTTTCTCTAATTTTGTTCATACAGTCTACTTTCTTTTACTTTTGGTTAGTTTGGGTAAGGACTGATCACACTTGTCTATTTTTTCAAAGAATCAATTTTTTTTTTTTACTTTGAATTACTGAATTTTTGTTATTTCATTCAAATTATTTCAATGTTAACTATTTCCTGTCTTTCTGCTGGTTTGGAAATTACTTTGTTACTGCTTTGCAAGATCCTGAGATAAAACATTGGATTGTTACTTGGGATTTTTTTTTTCTTTTGTTAAGGAGTCATATATCATTATGAATTTTTTTTTATGACAATTCTTGATAGTGTTCCAAAGATGTTGGTATGCTGTTTTAATGTGGTTATTTATATTTCCATATTTATGTCTCCTTTCATTTCTACTATTATCCAATCCACAGAGCATTGTTCAATTACTCTCCATGTGTAAATGAGTTATTTGGGTCAATTTTTATGTTGGGTTTTATCTGCCTCCTATATGTGGATGTGCATCCCATGAATGTAAATTTTTCTACATTATGTCATTGAATGGATTCTTACTGCAATCGTCCTTAATCTCCATTCCTTTTTTTCCATTGTAAGGCTTGCTAAGTCTTTGGATCATATACCCTTTCTTGTGAACTAAAAGATCATGTATTATACAAAGAAATTTTCATGAACAGCTCAGAAGAAAAGAAATCCAGATATTCTCTCATTTTTCTGAGTGGACATTATATCATATGAAATACTCTATAGATGTCTGTAAGGTCCATTTGATTTACATGATTATTTTGTGCAAAAGTGTCTTCATTGTTTTGCACCTGGGTCTTCTGTCTGTAAGTGTAACACATGTTCTGAAATTACTCATTAATATGTATTGTATTCTATCTGATTATCAATTTCAGTAAATGCTTCATTCATATAATTACATGCATCAATATTTGAGTATAAGTTATTACCATTTTCATATCTTAGTCTTGGAGTGTTCCATTTGCTGGTATGTAAGGACCTTCCTTGGTTTTTCTGCTTTACTTATAATTGATGTCACTTGGTGGATATGAGTATAGCTACTCACTTCTGTTTTGATTTCATTTGTAGAAATATAGTTGTTCCTTTTTTTTTTTTTTTTTTTTTTTTTTTTTAACTGTAGCCTGTAGATCTCTCTGCTTATGATTCTCACAGACAGCATAGAGTTGGTCTTCTTTTAAAGTTACTGCCAATCTATGTCCTCTCATAGGAGAGCTAAGACCATTGACATTCAGAGTTGTTCCTTACTCTGGAGGTGTTTCTCATTATTTTCTGACATTTTGAATTGTTTCATGTATTTAATTTGCTCTTAATTTTCTAGTGGTTTCTTCCAGTTGGCAGCTATGGGGTTTGTTTTGTAAGTATTCTGTACTTAACAGTTCTTACAGTGTTTTTTGGTAGTACTCAACACAAATTCTTTTAGTTTATGCTATTCTTTGAAAGTTTATATTTCCCATTTGATTCTGAATCATGGCTCTTCGGATATAGCAATTATGGTGGAAATTGCTTCCTTTCAGAATTTGGCTTATCCCTTCCATGCCCTTCTGGATTATAGAATCTCAGCTGAGAAGACAGAAATTGGCCATTTTTATTTACCTCTCTACATGTCTCAATATGTCTTGATATATTTATCCTGTGACTATTGATTTTCTGACAATTTTCATTGGGCATTTTGATAGTGATGTGTCTTGGGCAGGTTCATTTGGATCTTGTTTATTTGGGTTTTATCTGCCTCCTATATGTGGATGTGCATCCCATGAATGTAAATTTTTCTACATATATCATTGAATGGATTCTTACTGCAATCGTCCTGAATCCCATTCCTTTTTCAATTCCATTGACTCTTAAGGCTGTCAGAGTTCTTGTATAAAATGGTCATTTTTTTTTTTTTCTTACTGCTTACTAAATTTTCAAGGTCATATATCCTTTCTTCAAGGCCTGATTTTCACTTTTTTTTTTTTTTTTTTTGTAATTATACTATACATTTATTGTTATTTTACAGTGTACTATTTATTTTTTAATTTTTATTTGTTTTAATTAGTTATACATGACAGTAGAATGCATTTATGCACTATGATATATATACATAGTTGGGATATAATTTCTCATTTTTCTGAGTGGACATTACTATATGTATGTATGTGACTACATGTCATTCACTTTTTTTGCAATTGAATCTGTGATAGTTACAAATGAATTTAATGTTATATTAAATCTTTTATTTCCAAAGTTCTGATGGGTTTCTTCCCAGAATCCCTAGCTCTGTTTGAAACAATATTTCATCTCTTGTATGTTTTTAATTCATTCCCCAGATTTTCTTTCACCCCAATAATCATTTTAGTAATCAAATTAAAAAGTCATTCTCTCTGCCAGGCAAGGTGGGCACATGCCTGTAATCCCAGCACTTGGGAGGCTGAGGCAGGAGGATCGCGAGTTCAAAGCCAGCCTCAGCAATGGCGAGGCACTTAGCAACTCAGTGAGACCCTGTCTCTAACAAAATACAAAAAGGGCTGGGGATGCGGCCCAGTTTCAAGTGCCCCTGAGTTCAATCCCCAGTACCAAAAAAAAAAAAAAAAAAAAAAAAAAAAAAAAAAGTCATTCTCTGGAATTTTATTCCTTCCAATATAGAAGGTTTTTTTGTTGAGGGATTGTTCATTTGTGGGTACTTGTTTGTTTGGTTCCTTTGTTTTCACAGGTCTTTAATTTGTTCATCTGCTGAGTTGGATTCCTTTTCCTCTTTGTGAAGGGACTTTTCTGTAATGTGCTGTCACTTTATCTTAGATTCATAACATGACTTAGCCAAATCCAAATATCACCTTCAATCTCCAATGTTTCTTAGGAAAAAAAAAATGAGCTGCACGTAACATATTAGTTTAAATGTAAGCTGTACACCAGTATGTAATGTCAATGGGCTTACTCCTTATTTTGCTAATTCTATGACCACAGGCTCAGTATGGTGAAGAGAATATGATACTGACTAAATAGTTCACACATGAATAATTGTAAACACAATTAAGCAAAACATGGAATACAATTAATAAAATGCTGTGGGGAAAGAAAAAAGAACAAAGGAAAGATGTATAGAAAAGTGTGGGGAAGGTGGGAGGTGGGTGACAATGGGAAGAGTAAAGTGGGTACAAAAGATGGGGGTGTGGAGTAGAGACCTATTGGAGGGATGCCTGGTTAGCAATACCAATAGGATAATGCCCACATTTTCCCTCAGAGGTTCAGATTAATTTGTGCCGAAGTTTTTGTAATAGAGACTTGTATGTCTGTCATCTGAAATTTGAGAATACAGCAGTTGAGAGAAAGACATGAAATTATAAATCTCCTTTGATTTCAGAACTGACACAAATATGTCAACACAGTATTGTTTTTATTTTTATTTTTTAATGTTTTTTATTAGTTTTAGATGGACATAATACCTTTATTTTACTTATTTATATTTTTATGTGGTGCTGAGGATCAAACCCAGTGCCTCCCACATGAAGACAAGTGCTCTGCCACTGAGCCACAACCCCAGCACACATACTGTTATTGTTGTTATGATGTCATTGATTTTTTACTTACTATTTCCTATGGTTTCTTACTGATGGCTCTGCCAGTGCAAATGGTCACACACAATAGTGGGGTTCATCTGACATAGTCACACGTAGGTGGAGCATAATTTTCTGCACTCATTTACCCAGTGCTTCCTCCTTCCCTCACTCTTCCATTCCTCTGCTCCCTCTTCCTCTTCTCCACTAGTTTTCTTTCTGTATATTTAGTTAATCTTTTCTATTTGGTGCTACTCAGCTTCTGAGTTGGGTCCACACACAGAGCTGGACCTCCTTGTCTAACCATGTCTCCTGGAGGAGTGGGGGAAACAACTTTTCTCTTTCACAAAAGTTCTGCTCTGCCACATTCAGCTGTAGGAGTCAGTACTGTCCTCATGAAGCCCATAGACCCTGTCCTTCACCTGAGCTGTGTCAGGAATCTCCATCACGACCATGACCAGTGATTCCTGCTCGCATTGGATACTTCACCCCCCAGGGAAGGGGCTAGAATACATAGGGGAATTATGTAGTACTGATAGCACTTACTACAACTCATCCTCATAAGCCGAGTGACCATCTCCAGACACACGTCCAAGAACCAGTTCTCCCTGCAGCTGAGCTCCCTGGACACCCAGAACATGGCCACCTATTACTGTGTCAGACACACAGTGAGGGACTTCAGTGTGATCCCAGACACAAACCTCCTTGAAGGGTGCCCAGGACCAGAAGGTGGTGCTCAACACACAGGGAGCTTAGAGTCAGCCCAGAAGCTGGTGCAGAGGAAGGTGGGATTATTTCACCTCAGTCACTGAACTCTCTTGCCAGGCAGCTCCTCCTGGGGCACCACCATCCATGGTTGTTCTGGATATTCCTGTGTCTCAGAACATCAAAAAGTTTTATGTTTTTCAATCATGCTGTCCTGGGTCTCTCAATTTCAGGAAAGGTGAACAAAATAAGTTTGCTGATGAGACCTTTTTTTGCAAAAGTTTTTTCAACCTGGTGACTTTTATACAAAGTTGGTAAACATTTTATTTCATATCCCAAATCAAATGTATCTCCAGGGCTGCCAGCAGAGAATCTTACCCCTGACACCCCATCTGATCTCTCAGCCTTTTGTTCAAGTATTTGTGTAATCCTCTGTGGTCTTGTACCTCTTGCAGTCTGCTTTCTTGTAAAGCCATCATGGTGTGGCTAAGGATAAGGTTGGCCTCAGCAGGGAGCAGGTCCTAGCCTCCCTTGAACCAGGGCTGTGGAATCTCTGATCACTTTGCTGGCTGAACAGGGAAACCATGCCTCTGGGCAGTCCTGGGTCGGGAAGCCAAGAGCTCTATCCCACATGCTTGCCCTGGAGTGACTTTCACATTTTCATCTTTGCCTCTGAGCTGGGGAAGCTGGGCCTTGTTGATTGCTGGGATCTTGAAACCACCTGCCATCCTCTGGGTGCAAAGCCCTGGGCTGCTCTCAGTGGAGCTGCTGGCCTCACTCTCCAGGCTATAGTTTCCTGGGCATCACCACTAATGTGCTGCTCTCCTGGACACACTTCAGAGCACCAGCTCTGCCTGCACTGCTGCTGTCCCCTACTCCATGGCATGAGAGAGTTCACCCAGGGCTCCCACATTGTGTCTACTCCAGTGATGAGCACAAACAGTGATTCATGCACAGAAGATGACACCAGGTGTGACCACCTGGAAGTTGGTGGAGAGTCATGGGACCAGTCCTATCCAGGGTGTGAAGAAAAGCACAAATACTCAAATTGCTCTTGCTAAGTATGAGCTGTTGGACACAGTGAACTGCATCATTAAATTCAATTTGATATTTTTGCTATTATTATGTACATGTAAAAACAAGATAATGGATGATAAATTTGAAACAGAAAAAATACACAAAAGCAATTTTACTTTCCTGAATGCTATCAGGTACACTGTTCTCTCTGATGACACTCACTTCTAATATAAAATACTCCTCTATGAGGCCTCTACCCAGAGCTGCTATATAGCAGGAGGACATGCAAATAGAGCTTCCCTCTGCTCATAAAAACCAGCTCATCCTGACCTGCAGCTCTCAGAGGAGCCCAGCTTTGGACTCCCAGCTCAGCTCACTCAGTGATCAGGACAGAACACAGCTGCTCAGGATGGAGAGTGTGCTCACCTGGGTTTTCCTTCTGACTGTTTCAAAAGGAAATAAAGGAATACAAGAAAAAATACTTGGGCTGGGGTTGTGGCTCTCACCTGGGTTTTCCTTCTGACATTGCATTTTCAAAAAGGAAATAAAGGGAATAAAGAAACAATGACTTTTCAGTTAGCTTTTTTTTTTTTTTTTTTTTTTTTTTTTTTTGCTGTGACTAAAGAGCCAACCAGAATAACTGTAGATGAGAAAAAGGTTATTAGAGGTCGCATGGTTTCAAAGGCCTCAGTTCATACACAGCAGGCTTCAATCCTAGGGGCTAAAGTGAGGTAGAACATCCTGGTTGAGGAGTGTGCAGAAAGGAAGCAGCACATGGGGTTATCAGTAAGCAGACAGACTCACTCACCCAATACAAAATGTTTTCTCCAAAGACATACCCCTAGTGACCCACCTCCTCAGGCTACACCCTACCTGACTTCAGTTCCCACTCAGGTAATCCCATCATGGGATTAGTTCACTGATTGGGTGAAGGCTCTCATAACCCATAATTTCTTCTCTATTCCTTCTTGTGCTGTCTTACACATGAGCCTTTGTGGAACACCTCTTGTCTAAATCATCACACTAAAGTGTGTGAGTGGACAGGACTAAGAGAAAGAGAGGATGAGTGACTAGACTGCCTTTGTGTTTACAGATGTCCACTGTGAGGTGCAGCTGGTGGAGGCTTGGGGAGGCCTGCTGCATCTGGGGGTCCCTGAGACTCTCCTGTGCAGCCTCTGGATTCACCTTCAGTGACTACTGGATGCATTGAGTCTGCCACGCTTCAGGAAGGGGCTGAGTGGATCTCATAAGTTAGTAGTAGTAGTAGTGGTAGCACCTACTACCAGGCTCCATAAAAGACAGATTTACCATCTCCAGAGTCAATGCCATTTGCTGTACCTGCAAATAAACAGTCTGAAAGCAGAGGACACGACCTTCTCTTACTGACCAGAGACACTTTGAGGGGACCTCAATGTGAGCCTAGACACAAACCTCCTTGCAAGGGCTCCATGGGCCAGCAGGCAGCACCCAGAACACAGGGAGTTTCGGGGTCACCCAGGAGAAGGTGCAGAGAGACATTGTGGGCTGCTCCCCTCTTGGTTTTGGAGGATTCCTCTCCATCCCACTGGGTCCTAGGCAGGAAATCTCTCTAGTTCATGGTTCAGTTTTATATATGAAGACTCTGAATAAGATTTTCTCTTTGTTATTTTGCAGAGTGACAGGACAATTAGGGCTGTTCAGAGCCCCAAACCACAGGATTATTTAAAAACAGGTGGAGTTGGAGGTTCAAGCTGGTTCCCTCTACACTGCTGGGGCTTCCTCTCCAACCATAGTTTCCCAGTGTGCCCTTTCCAGATAGAGATTCCTGGGCCTCTGCTCCACTTTTAAATTGAAGAGTTACCACTGCAAAGGGAGCAGAGATTCACCATGCACAAGCACAGGATGTGGCCATATTTGCTCCTGTGAGTCACCTCACAGTGGGCCACATGGCCTCCTGAGCCCTGTGGAGAAGCAGGGACAACACCTACTGAGACACATAATTCAGTCAAAGGGTAGACTTGCTCCTCTGGACACTGAGTCAGACAAAATGGACAGTGGGTCAGGACACAGCTCAACCTAGGACACAGAGTGTTCACAGATCAGTCACATCACCATGGAATCTGTGTAGAGGACACACTTCTGACAAAGCTCTACTTAAGACCCAGGTCTAACCATGACATCCTCAGGAGTCCAGATGAAGGTCAATCCACCTCCACACTCTGGCACCCTGTGTGCCTGCAGAGTTAGCCCCATGGGGGCTGCCACATTGGCTTCTAGATGAGTATGCCAGCTCCCATATCAGAGCTGGCACAGAACCAGTCCCAGGGCTGCTTCCATGTCTTAGTTGTTCACTACAACCACCTCAGATCAAAGAGCAGGGGCCTCTGCACCCTTCTTATCCACTCATCAGCTTCTGACTATGTAAACTAAAATGCAAACTTAACATATGCTAAAGTATTTTATTTTTAGTACAAAACAAATGAAACACAAAAATTGTTCAATGGAAAAATCTTTAGCAGTAACTGGATTACAGATTTATATTTGAACAAAAAGCTCACAAATTTTCAGAAGAAGAGAGGGAAATTTTGGAATGATGCAGTCTCACCATGAGTTTTCAGGGATAAAGCAAGAATTTATTGCCTGAAAGTACAGTTGAAACAACAGGAAGTTCTAACAGGTAAAGGTCAGGAAAAGTTATGGAAACCTCGAGTGCTTCCAGGCATGCTGTGGCAGTGTTGGGTGCTGAGCATGAGTCAGTGTGTGTTCATTTTTAACAAATACCCACTCACAGATGAGCAGGTGCTAGAGACACTAATGCCAAACATGATTGTCCTCTATGATCAATCCACATCAATCCATAAGACACAATGCTTATCCAAGACCTGTTAGCCTGCACCTGAAGACTCCTGGTTCTGTGAGTACTTTTTTTCCATGCTGGATGCACCAAGTCACCATTATGACAGTAAGAAGGGCACTGAGCAAACATCCCCAGGAGGCCCCCTGTGTTCAGGAGCATCAGAAGGGTAGTGGTCCAGGGATGGAGAGCACAGGCCCAGACACAGGGAAAGGGCTCACATGGCATTAGCTCTAAACACAGACCACAAAACATTCATGACCAATCTGCACTTTTCCATAGGACAATGGAGGGCACAATAGAGCTTCCATCAGGTGATGTGTGCAAATTCAGCAAATGAAACATTAGAAAGGGTTATGGAACAGTAAATCCCATGCTTACGCTGGGCATCAGGTTGAATGAAGAAAATGTGATGGTTGCCACCAGCTAACCTGCAATCTCATGTCCATGGGAGCTCTGCTCCACCAGTGGTCTCCACCCTGAGCTGCTATATGGCAGGAGGACATGCAAATAGGGCCTCCCTCTGCTCATGAAAACCAGCCCACACTGACCTGCAGCTCTGCAGAGGAGCCCAGCCCTGGACTCCCAGCTCAGCCCACTCAGTGATCAGGACTGAACACAGCTGCTCACCATGGAGAGTGTGCTCAGCTGGGTTTTCCTTGTGGCTGTTTTAAAAGGTGATTAATGGAGAACCAGAGATCCTGAGTGTGTGAGTGGACAGGAGTGAGAGAAAGAGTGGATGAGTGACAGTGTCCTGACCAGGCTGCCTCTGTGTTTGCAGGTGTCCAGTGTGATGTGCAGCTGGTGGAGTCTGGGGGAGGCCTGGTGCAGCCTGGGGGTTCCCTGAGACTCTCCTGTGCAGCCTCTGGATTCACCTTCAGTAGCTATGGCATGCACTGGGTCCGCCAGGACTCCAGGGAAGGGGCTGGAGTGGATCGCATATATATGGTCTGATGGAAGTAACAAATACTATGCCGACTCCGTGAAGGGCCGATTCACCATCTCCAGAGACAACTCCAAGAACATGCTGTACCTGCAAATGGGGAGTCTAAGAACCGAGGACACTGCCACCTATTACTGTGCCAGAGACACAGTGAGGGGACCTCAGTGTGAGCCCAGACACAAACCTCCCTGCAGGTCACCCATGGCCAGCAGGGGGCGCTCAGCACACAGAGAGCTCAGGGTCAGCCCAGGAGCAGGTGCAGAGGGGGTTGGGGCTGGTTTCCTGTGTCTGGGTTCCTCTCCATGAACCAGCTTCCCAGAGGGAGCCACCTGGACTGGTTGCCTGTACTAAACTTTGGTTTCTCTGAAAATATGAATCCTGGTTTTTGTGATGTATTTTTCCTTTTTTAATGTTAGTGCATAATAGTTATCCTTATTGTTGGTATTGCATTAATGTAGTGATATACATTCACTGAACATAAAAGCTCCATTTCTGCCCCAGTACCTCCTCTTTCCTTCCTCTCCTCCCTCCGCATTTCCTTTTCTCTACTGATCTTCCTTCTGAGTTTTTATAGCTTTATTTTAATTAACATACACATATGCATTTACATGTGAGAAACTCACTGTGGTACACTCTACATGTGCAGGATTCACACGTTTGCAAAACTGGCCAACCCCTGCTCAGTTCACTCCTGGTTTCTCCCTTTTCCTGTCCCTTCTTCCTCACCTTTAATCATCTTCCTGATATCTACTTATTTATTCTCTTGGGATTCCACCTGCTTTTATCTTCTTTATTTGTTGCAGCTTCCACATATGACAGAAAACACTCAAACCTGTGAGTTGAGCCTTTTTTCATTTTCTTGCCTTATGTTCTCCAGCTCTGTCCACTCACCATCATTTCACTCTTCCTGATGGCTCAGTAGAACAGCACTTGGTATAAAATCCACATTTCATTTATTCATTCATTATTGATGGGCATGTTCCACCCTGTGCTCACTATGTAGTATGCAGGACTGAGGTTCAGTCCTGGCTCCACCACAAAGGCGACTCTCAGAACTTGACTGTTGAGTCAGATCCCACCTAGGTCCCTCTCCAGCATGAACGTTCCTGGTGTGCCACAAGCTGGCCCCACAGGCTAAGGCCTCTCTCCACACTCACTGCCCTCTTAGGGCTTCTTCAGGTTGTGACGTTTGTGCTGCTGGGTCAGAGCAGAGCAGTGGTTAGAGTCTTTTCCACACTAGCTGCTTTCTCAATGCCTATGAGCTCTCAATCCTCTCCCTGGATGTGTAGGTGTGGTGATTGATTTCCCAAATGTGAAGCATCTGGATGTTTGTCTAATGTGCACTTTCTGTTGCTGAATGAAGAAGAAATGTTGACCAGAGAGATTTCCCACTATCATTGTACTCAGAAGTCTTCCTGGAGTCTGAAATCACCAATGAATAACCAGGCTGGACTGTGATTATAAAACTCCCCACATTCAGTCCATTCAAAATGCATTTATTTCTCCACAGTGCAGCCTGTGATGCTGAGCAATAAGGGTTCTGTGTTTGGGATTATGGTCTCTGATAACTTCATGATTGTGGCATGCTTAGTGGCCAGGAAGTGTCTGAGCAAAGACGCAGAATGCCTGGCTCCTGGGTAAACTTCTATACACAGACACATGATGCCTGGCTGCTATAGCAATGGCATGAATGAGGAAACTCTGTGCTAGAGTCTTATCAGCCTCGACCTTGATCCTCAGCTCCTAGGAATAAAGGAAACTTGGATACTAGATACCTACAGTATTTCACCAAGCTTGGTGCTCCAGCACCTGCATGCTAACAGTACCTTTAAATAATGGACTTTCTTGAGAGCTACACAAATCTCCTAACACTGCATATTGTAACTGTAGAATGTAACTGTGGAATAAGCAGCCTACTGATACAATAAACAGTAATGCCTTATGGCTCTAAAGACCTAATGTAACCTATTGTATAAATAAATGTGGGCTGGATGAGCAGCCACTTTATATACCTCTGCATCTTGCTCCTGTCTCCTTTTATTTCCTTACACTGAGCAGGTCTGGAATTTGCCTGAAACCATCTCCACATTCTCTGCATGTGAAAGGTTTTTCTCCAGTGTGAACACTTATGTGTGCAATGTGATTTGCATTTCTGTTGAAGATCTCCCACATTAACTATATCCCAGGTGTCTTGCTCCAGAGGGATCTGCCTGGTGTGTGAAAGGCTGGACTCATGGTGAGCAGCTTCCCACATTCACTCTATTCTTGGTGCCCTTTTTCCATATGAAAGGCGCCTGCACTCTCAGTGCTCCCTGGAGGCTCACCTCTGGTGAGTCACCTGGTCCCTGAACACACTTGAGCTGGTTGGACGTCCTTCCCACCTCCCTGCTTTCCAGACCTCTCCCACAGGTGGTTCTAAGTTGCTCACACCTGGGACCCTGTCCTCCTCCTTTTAAGTTCTGCTCTCCATGGCACAGCATGGAGTGCTGGGTTTTCACTTAGCTCTCCTCCTGTGGGTGCCCTCTGCTCAGATGGAGCCTCCACACCTCTGCTCTGTGTCAAAATCCCTTCATCATCCACAGGTTGGTTCTGCAGCCTCAGAAACCCAGGCCAGTTCCTGCCCCACAGCCAATGCCATCAGACTCTCTCCCTGCTGGCACTGTCATGACAAACACCACAGGCATCTAGTGTATGCATGGACACAAAGCCCTTCTTGGTGCTGCCCTTCTGCCCTGGGAACCTCAGCAGAGCCAGTTGTCCTCTGGTCACTATTAGGAGATTCTTTAAAATACCAGATTTTCACTCTACCCCTGACTCATCAAATGAGAACATTCAGGAACTCCTGTTTTGTTATGTGCTCCAGGAGAGAGAGGGAATGAGACTGGGAGGGAGAAAAGTAGGAGGCCAAGCCCAGGCCCAGAGTCCCTGTGGTGCAACTGTGCAGGCACAGACACAGGCAGGCCTCAGACGTCCTCTGAGCACTTGAGACATCTCAGGCATCACAGGGGTGAGCAGTTTCATCATGAGGGGTTTAAAACAGGAGTGCTGGAGAAGGTGGTGATCCCACTGACCCAGACATAATAAGGATGTGGGCTGTCCTTTGGCCATGCTGTCTCTAGCACCTGCAAGAGCCCCACAAGCACATCACATCACCCATCCAGAACCTTCCTGTGTGGCTGAAAGAGCAGAACAAAGGCACTGAGGAAGCCACCTCCTGTCACCTCCCTCTGTATGGTTGTGCCCTCCTGCAGGAAACATGCCCTATGAGTGGTTCTACCACCCCTGAACTCTGGGCCTCTTCTTTCCTGAATGGATGGCAGGGGAGAACCAGGCAGGAAGCAGGAAGAGAGCCCACCAGGGTCTCTCCCAGGGCCTCTGAGTAGCACAAAGCAAACACTCTTCCTGGGAAAGATGGTGGCCCTGCCCTCTGACACTTGCGTCCTTGGCCTCCCTCCTGTACAGCAGCCCCCAGTCTCAGGCTGAAAGCCCATCCCTGGCTGAGCATCCCCGTCTCCTTTCCATTGGTCCTTCATTGAAGTCTGGAGGTCCTGATGCTGCTCCTCTGCCTGGTGACACCTCCCTGTGAGAATGTGCATGGATTTAATGAGAGAGACGTGGTCATGCAGGTGCTAGTGTGATTAATGTGAAGTGATGTTTTTGTACCCAGGTCTCATGCCCTAGGTGCAGCTGCAGGATTTGGGACCTGGCCTGGTGAGGCCCTTGCACAGCCTCTCACCTGTGCTGTCCCTGGATTCTCACTACCTAGCTGTGGTCTAAGCTGGATCTGCCAGGCTCCAGGGAAGGGCATGGAGTGGGTTAGAAAGATAGATAGTGGTGGAAGCAGATACCATTACACAGCTGGTCCTTAGCCCCCTGCTGGACCTCAGGGCTCCATGATGGACCTGAGCACATGCTAATTATATTTCCCAGGGGTCCTTATGAATTGCACCTGCAGGGGTTGAAATCTACACTGTAGACAGTCAGCATCACCAGGAGCACTTCCAAGAGCCGGGTATCACTAGAACTCAACAGCACAAAACCTGAAGATACAGCTGTGTTTTCCAGTGGGTGTCACACAGTGAGAGGAACCCAGTGTGAGCCCAGCAGCCACCAGCCTATAGGGGGTGCTGAAGACCAGCAGGGGGATCTCAGAATCAGCAGGGTGCTCAGGACAAGGAGAAGGAACTCAGGGCCATCTGAGCTCCCCAAGAAAAGGTAAAGAAATGTCCAGAGTAGTGTTTGTATTAATATGTTGTGCCTAATTTTACAAATTCCAATTGCTTGTGTCTAATTGCAGTTCTTAATTGTTAACTCCTATTATCAGTAAATAACATTCTACTTTCATACTCTGGAGCCATGTTCTTGTGAGGTTTACCATATTCCTGAGTTTCAACAGTAAGTTCTGAGCCTTCATGACTTTACCAATTAGGCTGAGGGATTTTAATTATTGTGTGATTCCTTCTTATTTGCTGTGCACACAGAAGAGGAGGCCACATCCATGTGTTTGAAGCATCATCACAGGAACATGAAAGAACCTGAATCTTGTCCTGCTCCAGACTTCTACAGCAAGATTGTTCTGGATCTGGTGGCCACGTCAGACCTCCTCAGTCCTTGGAGCCAGGCCAAACTCACAGTAAAAGCTGTTGTATTTTGCAGTTCTCATAGACATGAGCTGCATGGGAAGGCATTTCCCACCCAGACCCCATTCCCAGGAGGTTCCCTTCATCAAATCTGGTTGTTTCTGTCTCATGCTGCCAACAAATGTTCTTCTGGCCAGCAGTGGAGAGGCACGTTCCCTGCAATGTCTGTACATTTTGATTTGGTTGTTTGCAGTAGTCCCAAAGAATTTCCATGAGGTGAGAAGGATAGAATGTTCTGAGAGAAAGCAAGTGAGTTACAAAATTGTTTTTTCAAATATACCTCACAGCCAGGCGTGGTGGCACATGTGTAATCCCAGCACTTGGGAGGCTGAGGCAGGAGGATCGAGAGTTCAAAGCCAGCTTCAGCAATGGTGAGGCACTTAGCAACTCAGTGAGACCCTGTCTCTAATAAAATACAAAAAAGGGCTGGGAATGTGGCCCAGTGGTTGAGTACCCCTGAGTTCAATCCCCTGTACAAAAAATATATATATATAATATAAAATCATACCTCACAGCAATCTTAGCAGTTGATCCTGTCATAATGGGTTAACATTGTCAATGTTCATAAACAAGAGTAGGAATCACCTAAACTGAGAAGAAAGTCACTCAGGAAATTTCCAAAGAAACACAAGTCCTGCCTGGAGAACTCAGGGAGGACACTGGAGAGACAAGATATTGGATCCGTAAAATCTTGATCATAACAGAAAAGCAGAGCTCAGCATAAGTGTGACCGGAGGTGAACTCAGTGGATGGAAACCTAACATCCAGCAGGGCCATATGAAGCCCTGGCAGGCTTGAGGCCACTAACTCACACCTGATGCAGAGAAAGTGGTGAACAAAATCATATAGAGGGCTCCAGGCTCCCCAGGTCAAGAGGTGAGATCATCTAAAGATGTCTCCCCTTTGGTATACCTGGACGAACAGCTTTTGAAATCACAATATTTTCTAGGACTTGGAAACTTCACCAAAGAGCACACGTAATATTATAGGAGGTGAAAACATGGAGACAAGCAAGGTCATAACCGAGCCACCCCTGGGAGCAGGAGGTGGTTGTCTGCAGATTCAGTGTTTGCAGTGAGGTCATGATTAACACCACAGTGAATAAGGAGAGGGGCCCACATGCCTTATCTATTATGCTGTGCTCACTCAGTTAAGCAGGAGATCAGTTCCTGAACCTCATCAGGAGATCAGCAACTACACCTGCCTGCCTGCTCAGTGAATCCCACCTCACTATGAGAGAGTGTCCACTGTTTTATCCAATGGTGGGCTGTGGGACCAGGCAGGACTCACTACAGTGATGCTGCACAGGGAAGGGGACCTTGGGCCTCCCTCCCTCACCCCAGCCTGCCCTGCATGCCGTCCTGTGTGCTGCCAGTCTAGCTTTGCTGCTCTGGGTGGACTCAATGACTGTCAGCCTTAGGCTGCAGCTGAGAGCTGCCTCTGCTCCCAGGACTCTCACCTGGCCCAGCACCTGCATCCTGTCCTCTCATGGTGGAGACCCCATAGCAGGACAGGTGACTGGAAGACCTCAGGGAAGACTTATACCCACTCCTGTCCACCAGCATTGGCTGGATGGTCAGGAGGCTGTCTACAAGAAGGGCAGAGGGTGGGGCACATCAGGGGACACACAGCAGGAAGCCCCTCTCCTAGGTAGACCCATGCTCCATCCTTTCTCTAGCTCAGTATGTAGCCCCAAAACTCACAGAGATGTCAAAGGAGAAACTAGTCCTAGAACAAAGGGGGGGATCTTTTCCTGGATGAGAGGAACCCATCCTTAGCTCTGTGCTACTTCTACAGTCATCTTTGAGGGCTTCTCCTTCAGGGGCTGGGAGGTGAATCCTGAGGCCTCTTGCATGCTAGCAAGTCCCTGCCACTGAGACCTTCGAAGGTCCAGGACAAAGGGCCTGGGGAGGCAGTGCTGGGCTCAGGAGGGTGGGCTCCTCTGACAGCCTTCCAGCACCCCTGAAACCACCTGCTCTCCTGTCACAGGAAAGTTCCACTTTTCAAGACAGGGGACACATCTCAGGAGCACAGACGACCTGGGCAGTCTGACCATCGACCTCATCAGATGTATAAGCAGGGCCTCACCAACATGCAAATTTTCCCTCCTCCTCTGGGTTCAAATGCCCTCTGGGCTGTGGGAGCTCACAGCTTGCTGCTCAGACAGGGCTGAGGTCTCTGGGAAGGCAGGGTGTGGTCTAGAAGATGAGGCTGCTGGGACTTGTCCTGTGCCTGGTCACAGCTCTCCAAGGTGAGTGTCCCCAGTGTCAGACCT
>CM046659.1:3173264-3244656 GCA_025594165.1 Tamias sibiricus
GTTGGAAGGGGGGGTACATAGGATCAGAGGAACACTAGAATGGTCAACGGAAAGGGAGGGGAGGGAGGGAGTAAGGGGGGGGTTGGAAAAAAATTGGTGGTTGAATGAGATGGATATCATTACCCTAAATGCATGATTGATGATCTGAATGGTACTTATATACTTTGTATACAAGCAGTTGTATGTAAAAAGATACTATACTTGTGCATGATGAATAAGTAAATAAATAATTAAAAAAAAAAAAAAAGATAGTGCACCATGATCAAGTGGGGTTTATTCCAGGGATGCAAGGCTGGTTCAACATTCGGAAATCAATAAAAACATAATACATCACATCTATAGACTTAAAGATAAAAATCATATGATTATCTCAATAGATGCAGAAAAAGCATTTGACAAAATACAGCACCCTTTATGTTCAAAAACACTGGAAAAAACTAGGAATATCAGGGACATATCTCAACATTATAAAAGCTATTTATGCAAGGCCCAGAGCTAACATTATCTTAAATGGAGAAAAATTGAAAACATTCCCTCTAAAAACTGGAACAAGACAGGGATGCCCCCTCTCACCAATGCTATTTAACATAGTACTGGAAAACTCTGGCAAGAGCAATTAGACAGATGAAAGAAAATTAAAGGGATCCAGATAGGGAAAAGAAGAGCTCAAATTAGCACTATTTGCTGATACATGATAATCTACCTAGAAGACCCAAAAAACTCTACCAGAAAACTTTTACAACTAGTAAATGATTTGGCAAAGTAGCAGGATACAAAATCAATACCCATAAGTCAAAGGCATTTTTGTACATCAGTGACAAGCCTCTGAAAGGGAAATGATGAAAAAACTACCCCATTTACAATAGCATCAAAAAAAAAAAAAAAAAACAAAAAAAAACCTGGGAATCAACTTAACGAAAGAGGTGAAAGAGCTCTATAAGGAAAATTATTAGAACACTAAAGAAAGAAATCATAGAAGAACTCAGAAGATGGATAAGACTACCTTGCTCTTGGATAGGTAGAATCAATATTGTCAAAATGTCCATACTACCAAAACACATTATACAGATTTAATGCAATTCCAATCAAAATCCCAATGTCATTCTTCAAAGAAATAGAAAAAGCAGTCATGAAATTCATCTGGAGAAAATAAGAGACCCAGAATAGACAAAGCAATCCTGAGCAAGAAAAAGCGAAGCAGGGGGCATCACCATACCGGACTTTAAATTATACTATAGAGCAATAGTAACAAAAACAGCATGGTATTGGCACCAAAACAGACTGGTGGACCAATGGTACAGAATTGAGGACACAGAGACTAATACATATAATTTCAGTATCTTATATTAGACAAAGGTGCCAAAAATGTACAGTGGAGAAAGGATAGCCTCTTCAACAAATGGTGCTGGGAAAACTGGAAATCCATATGCAACAAAATGAAATTAAACCCTTGCCTCTCACCATGCACAAAATTCAATTCAAAGTGGATCAAGGACCCCCTAAGAATTAGACCAGAGACAATACGCCTAATAGAAGAAAAAAGTAAGCTCCAATTTCCAACGTGTCAGATTAGGCCCCAAGTTCCTTAATAAGAATCCTGTAGCACAAGAACTATTACCAAGAAATTAATGAATGGGATAGATTTAAACTGAAAAGCTTCTTCTCAGCAAAAGAAACAATCAGTGAGGTGAATAGAGAGCCAACTAATTGGGAGCAAATATTTAATACATGCACATCAGATAGAGCACTAATTTCTAGAATGTATATAGAACTAAAAAAAACTTAACACCAAAAAAGCAAATAACCCAATCAATAAATGGGCTAAGGAATTGAAAAGACACTTCTCAGAAGAAGATACACGATTAATCAACAAATACATGAAAAAAAGAATGCTCAACATCACTGGCAATTTAGAGAAATGCAAATCAAAACTACTCTAAGATTTCATTTCAACTCCAGTCAGAATGGCAGCTATCAAGAACACAAACAACAATAAATGTTGGAGAGGATGTGGGGAAAAAAGGCACACTCATACATTGCTGGTGGGACTGCAAAATGGTGCAACCGCTATGGAAAGCAGTATGGAGATTTCTTGGGAAAATGGGAATGGAACCACCCTATGACCCAGCCATCCCACTCCTGGGTCTATTCCCAAAAGACTTTAAAAACAGCATATTACAGTGACACAGCCACTTCAATGTTTATAGCAGCACAATTCACAATAGCTAGGTTATGGAACCAACCTAGATGCCCCTCAGTAGATGAGTGGATAAAGAAAATATGGTATATATACAAAATGGAATTTTACTCAGCAATAAGAGAGAATAAAATAATGGCATTTGCAAGTAAATGGATGAAGTTGGAGAATATAATGCTAAGTGAAATTAGTCAATCTCAAAAATCCAAGTACCGAATGTTTTCTCTGATATAAGGAGGCTGGTTCACAGTGTTGTTGGAAGGGGGTACATAGGATCAGAGGAACACTAGAATGGTCAACGGAAAGGGAGGGGATAAGGGGGGGGTTGGAAAAAAATTGGTGGTTGAATGAGATGGATATCATTACCCTAAATGCCATGATTGATGATCTGAATGGTACTTATATACTTTGTATACAAGCAGTTGTATGTAAAAGATACTATACTTGTGCATGATGAATAAGTAAATAAATAATAAAAAAAATTAAAAAAAAATAAGAACAAGAAGCTAAGATAGTGAGAAGAGCGAAGAAAAAAAGCATAGCCTCAGACTCAGTTGAGACCAGCAAAAAGAGTAGTAAACAAGAGAGCATAGCCTCTGACTCAGTTGAGGCCTGTTAAGAATTAAGCCGAAGCAGAGTAGCCAGTGAAAAGCTGAGCCGGCCAAAAGCCGAAGCAGAGTAGCCAGCCAAAAGCCGAAAGCAGAGTAGCTGGCCAAAAGCTATAAAAAAAAAAAAAGAGCCAGAAAAGCCCATACAGAGAAAAAGCCTTGAGCTTTAGCAAAAAGCCATAAAGAAAAAAGCCATGAGCTTAAAAGAAAATAGAGAATCAAAAAAAGCACAGTGAAAACCATGCAGAGAAAAAGCCATTGAGCTTTGGCAAAAAAAAACATAAAAATAAAGAAGACACAAGGAAAAAAAAAAAAAAGTCAAAGCCGCTTATGCAGTTGTGCTTAACAAAGTGCGTTTAGTTGCTCCTCAGCAGTAGGCTTCCTTAAAGCCGCAGCACCTTCTCAAAAGGGCCTCAAATATCCACCCTTTTAAAAACAAAGGTGAAAAGCTAGGTAGGGACAAGAAAAAAAAAAAAAAAGAAAATAGAGAAAAGAAAATAGAGAAAATAGAATTAAAAGCACCATTTTTTAAAATAAAGGGGAAGGAGCCCTAAATTAGGAAGGGCTGTTGCAGCTAGCTGGAAGCCATAAGTTCCCACCTAATATGTATGTGACGTATTGTAGGCACCCGCAAAGCTGAAGGTATATAACTGGGTGAAAGCGGTTCGAGTTAGGAGACGGAGAACAAATTCATTCAGTCAGTCGTGCAGTTGCTCGGTCGGTCAAAAGAAGAGTTCGGGTCGGAGAATCAGAGCGGCCAGAATGTAGGCAGAGCAGTTACAGAAGAGAAAACCAGATAGAAGAAGTAATGGCTGGTCAGAGTTAGGCCGAGGCTCCGAGGAAGAAAGAAGAAAGAAGAAAGAAAGAAGAAAGAAGCTCTAAGAAAAGCTCTCTCTAATCTTTCTCTCTAAAAATCTTTCTTTCCCTCTCTAAGCTCTCTCTAAGAAAGTAGAAGTAAAAGTAGTAATAGCTTTACTCTGCCTCCGAGAGTTTTCCTCCCGCGGCGGTCTGTGGCTGGCCATGACAGGCAGCTTACACAATGGAAACAATGAACACCACAGGGATAAATTGAAGATCTTAGATGCAAAGGCCTACCATGTTCTTGTTAGTGTCAGAATGCATATTATCAAATGGCCAAACTAACCCAAGCGTCACACAGATTCAATGATATCTTCAACAAACACCAAAGACATTCTTAAAAGAAAAAGAAAAAAAAAAAGAGTCTTAATATTTGTGTGGGGAAGTTACAAACACACAATAGAAAAAAGCAATCTTAAGCAGGGAGAGTGAACCTTGGAGATATGACAACATCTGACTTCAAACTTCTACAGAGCTACAGTAAAAAATCAGCATGGTCTGGCACCAAAAACAGATAGGAAAACCAATGGAATAGAGTAGAAGATACAGAGACAAACCCACATAAGTCCAGTTATTTGGAAACTTGACAAAGTTTCCAAAATCTTGTTGGAGAAATGACAGCCTATTCAACAGATAGGGCTGGGAAAACGGAATATGTGAAACAGTATACTAGGTCACTATCCCTCACCTATTAAAATGTCAACTCAAAAAATTTATTAGAAATCAAAGAATTAGACTAGACACTCTGCAAGGGCTAAAATCAGAGATTGCCCCAACCATCTTACTATACTGATACAGGCACTGACTTCCTCACCCAGGTGACTAAAGTGCAAGAATCAAAACCAAGATTCAGAAAGCAGCACAGTGTCAAGTAAAAATTTTCAGCACAACGATGTAAACAAGCAAGAGTGTGAGGAAATAGCCTTTAGAATGGGAGATCATCGCCACTTGCTCCCAAACATAGGGCACTAATGGGTCTGATGTTGTGGCTCATCATTAGAGTGCTCGCCTAGTGCACGCCAGGCACTGTGTTCGATCCTCAGCACCACATAAAAATAAAAACAGAAAAAATAAAAAAAAAATTGTGTCCAAAGATAACTAAAGGAAAGTATTTTTTAAATACAAAAAAGCACTAATATCCTGTAAATATAAAGAATCCAAAACACCTAATGACCAGACCCAAATAAGCCAATAAATAAATGGGAAACAACAGATAATTCTGCAGAGAAGATCTCAACGTGGCCAAGAAATGTAGGAAAACATTCTCAATAATTCAGCAATGGGGAAATGCAAATTGAAACTACATTGAGAATTCATCTCACTCTAATTAGAAACCAATCATCAAGAACAGAATAATCACAAATGTTGGCAAAGATGCGAGAAAGAGATCCACAGGTTTAATATTGGTTGGACTTCAAATTAGTGCCACCATGTCAGAAAGCAGAATGGACATTTCATGAAAAGACCAGGAACAGAGCCAAGATATAACCCAGCTATCCAACTCCTCAGTATTTATTCCAAAGAAACTAAGTTCAGTATACCTTAGCTACATAGCCACGGAAATGCTTAGAACAGTGGGTGAAACACCTTTATTACAGAACATTCCTGGATGCCCATCAAGAGATGAATGGACAAGGAAAAGGTGGTATATATATATATATATATATATATATATATATATATATATTATATATATTATATATATATATGTTATATATGTATATATATATATACATATATATATGTGTGTGTGTGTGTGTAGTGTTACCTACTCAGCAATAAGAAAGAGGGAGGGAAGTTGGGACATTTTCTCTTCAATGGATGGAACTGGAGAATATCATGCAAAATTTCATAAGCCAGATTCAGAGGGCGAAATGTCAAGTGTTTAATCTCAAACGCACATTCCAGACCAAAAAAAGAAAGAAAAAAATGCTGGGGGGAATCCCATGGAAACAGAAGAGGGATGAGGGAGAACCATAAGGGGATTAAAGGTGAGGTAGGAGGTACAGAAATGGGAGGAGAGGTGGAATGAAAGTGACCAAAGTATCCTGTGTTCCTGTATGAGGATGGAACAGTAAATTTCTCCTTATGTGCTCTAAGAAGCACAAATGGAAAACAAAATCATAAAAAGATGTGTTAAGAAAAGGAAGGGGAAAAGCGTAAAAGAGGAAGAGATAAAGAGGAGGGGAGAAAAAAGAGAAATGGCAGGGGAAGAAGGCAAGGAAATTATATTCCATGGCTGTGTAATTTATTTGCAATTGAAATGCAATATTATTTATAATTATGATGCACAAATAAAAGCAAAATACAAATTAAGAAACAAAATTGTTTATTTCAGTGACACAAATCAGATTAGTCAGAATATATGTACTTCGACCCTCCTGCAAAGCTGGTACATGAGAGGCCCCTAGAAGAAGGAACCCAGCCCTACCCACTGTGCTGCACCTGGGCTGACCCTAAGCGCCCTATGTGCAGAGTGCCACCTTCTGGCCTGGGTGTCCCATAGGGTGGTTTGTATCTGGGCTAACACTGAGGTCCCCTGACTGTGTCTCCAGCCACAGCAATAGGTGGCAGTATCCTCGGCTCTCAGACTGCTCATTTGCAGGTAAAGCGTGTTTCTTGGAATTGTCTATAGAGATAGTGAATCAGTTTCTTCATGGAGTCTGGGTAGCGGTGCTACCACCAATTGATTTAGTTTGGCCAACACACTCCAACCCCTTCCCTGGAGCTTGGTGGATCCAACTCATGGAGTAACTACTAAGGTGCATCCAGAAGCTGCACAGGAGAGTTGCAGGGTACCCCCAGGCTGCACCTGGTCTTCCCCAGACTCCACCAGCTGCACACACTGCAAACACAGAGGCAGCCTGGTCAGGACCCTGTCACTCATCCCCTCTTTACCTCACTCCTGTCCTCACTCACACACTCAGGATCTCTGGTTCTCCATTAATTACCTTTTAAAGCAGCCACAAGGAAAACCCAGCTGAGAACACTCTCCACGGGGAGCAGCTCTGTTCAGTCCTGATCACTGAGTGGGCTGTGCTGGGAGTCCAGGGCTGGGCTCCTCTGCACCTGCAGGTCAGGGTGAGCTGGTTTTCATGAGCAGAGGGAGGCCATATTTACATGTCCTCCTGCTATATAGCAGCTCTGGGTGGAAGCCTCAGAGATGACGATGCCCAGAGCAAACTTGAGCAAGTCAGAGATGGTTAGTGACATTTTATACATGAAAGATTAACAAGGAAATTTAAACATGGTTTTTCACACTGTCCAGGAAGATGTAAGTGACCTGATAGCCCACCAACCTATGATGTGCTTTTTTCACTCCTCTGCTTCCTCTCCTCCATGAAGCAGCTTAGGGACAGGGCAGAATGGGGCTTGTGGAATATGTGGAGCCTTTCCTGTATGAAGAACAGGGTGTAGGTTTTGCAGAACCCAGTGTTCATCTTAGGACCATGAACATCCTGGTGGATGACAATCATCTTCAGAATTCTGGCCACTCTCTGCTCCTTGTGTCTGCCTTTGGCTTCTCACTCCCCTCTGCACCTTTGGTTAACTTGAAGCAGCTGTTTTGATACATGAGCACCTCCCACCTTCCTCACTTACATGGATGCCTAATGGACTGTGAGCACAGCTGTGCCACCGTCCCCACCAAGGCAGCAGTGAGTGCAGACAGGAGACACGGGTCCCTGGACCATCATTCTCAGATGGTCAGCCTGTGATGGCGTAGATGAGGAATGTCCTCCAGCTAGGAGTACAGGTGTGGAGGGCTCAGTGTGTCCACCCTCTCCCCACTTCTATGCACACCCATGTGCTGTGGCCCCATGCAGCAGGTCCACCACCCCACTGTCTGCAGCATCTACAGCTCCCAGATGCCAGGAGCATCCCTGCAGTGCACCTGGATTTGGGCTTCTTCTTCCTGGAACAAAGTGCATGCACTCTGTGCAGCTCTCTCCAGTTCTCCTGTTTAACTCCTGTTTTGCCTTCACTGGTCTTTGGGCCTGTCTGCTTCTGGGGATGTCTCACTGGGGAGGAGTAAGTGGAACCCAGGCTGCTCTTCCCAGAGTCACTGCTGCTGTTCCTCAGGGTCAGCCACATCACCTGGGCAGGATCTCAAGTGTGACCAGACATTGGGCTCCCTGGCCTGTGGTCCTGGGGCAGAGCTAGTGCAGGAGAAGCCACATGATGCACGCTGGGTCAACCAGGAGAGGACAGGTCCTCCTCTCAATGTCCTGGGCTTGAGGAGGATTAATCAAGTGAGTCCCTGTCACTCGTGGGTCAGCTCCAGGGTGGCTCTGTTTGATAAACAGTATGTGCAGCGTGTCTCTGTTACCCTCACCTGATGGAGGCACCTGTGTTCATCCTTTGTGGCCTAAGGTGGGGACCCCCTGGTGGCCCCAGAGGTCACTGTGGGAGGTGCCGTAGTACAGCTGTACATGAGGGTCACATAGTCTAGATGTCCCTGCTCTCTCAGACCCAGCAGAGGAGCATCCCATTACCAGAAGCTTTCAGTTACGTTTAAATATTGAGTACTTCCTGGATGCCACAGTTAAACTGTGTCCCTTTTGAAATTTGATGATATCTTTATCAATGCAGATAATTAGAAACCTAGAAATGATGGGGTTTACTGGTGGTGACCCTTGAGTGGATCAATGGGGCCACTCTAATGGGTGACATCCTAGAAATGGTCATTACTGACTTGCATGCTGAGCCCCGGTGTAGCCCAGCATCATCAGGGGTTCTAGCCCGTCTGTCTCTTTGCCTCCTGCCTTCCTGCCCTGTGCTGGAGCATCCTCGGGAAGCCCTGGCCAGGAGCAGCACCTGGGTGTTTGCAGCCTGGTCTCCAGAACCAGCTGCAGTGCAGCTCTCTCATTGCAACCATCAGCCTCAGGAGCTGCTCAGAGCAGCACAGACCGTACTCTGCACCACTGGTGCTGGGCCTGAGGTGGGCTTAGTAAACATCTAAAGATGTGGATGCAGCCCTGGGACTGGGTAAAGTGTTGTTCTGGTGCCAGTTCTGGTCTGGGAGCTGGTGTAGTCACCCAGCACAACCTGGCAGCACCCATGGGGGCTAATTCTGCAGGCACACAGGGGGCCAGAGTGTGGACACGTGGGTCTTCCTCTATGTGTGCTCCAGAAGATGCCCTGCATAGACTTGTGACTCAGGCAGAGCTATGTCACAGTCGTGGGTCCTACACACAGTCTCCCTAATGCCATGGCTAGTGTAGCCTGGGAGTAATGTTCTCTTAAGGCCCCAGTACTGTAGGTCTACAAAGTGCAGAGACAGCTTGGAGGGCAGCTGTGAGAAGACCCCACCCTGTGCTTCATGGCCTGAGGCCAGGAGAGACATGGGGTGGGACAATATGAACCTTGGGGACAGGACCTCTGCCCAGTGTGCACAGCAGTTGGGATGTGGAATCAAGAGGCCTATCCTAGTCCTATAAGTGTTGAAGCACTTTTCATAATAACTGTGTTTCCTTCAAAGAAGATGTGGAGAATATGCTATCCACAGAGGAAGAATGGAATTTCACTAAAAAAACGTGGCATCCTCTTCCTCTTGGCTCTGGGCATGGCCCAGGATCACATGGGACATAGCTCAGATGAGTCAGGCAGACGGAGACCATCACTACACCATCACTCATGTGAGGAAACTACTGCATCAGGGCCCTGGAAGGAGAGAGGACCAGTAACCACTCAAGAGAAGAAGGTGCAGGAATGGTGAGGGTGAGGGTGGGTGGTGAGAATTTTGTGCAGAGAGGGCCTTGTCCTGGTGCTTTGCAGCTCGCAGTGTACGTGTGGCCCACAGCCAGGTGGTGCTTCACAGTGACTGGAGAAAAGCAGCTGGTGTGCTCCAGTCACCGAGGAAGGACATGTGATGGACAGCTGGGTGTGCATAGCCTGGGGTTCATCATACCACATGGCACCCATGCTGTCCTCTGCTTTCTTGGACTTACAAGTTTTCAGTGTTACTGTGAAAGTACAGCTGGAATCGCAGGTGTGTTTCTGATGGAGAAAGATGTTGACCTTCTGAGTAATGTTGGTGATCAAACACCATCACATGAGAAACACAACAACATACAACATATCATTGCTTATCAGGTCCTTTAAAATGTTTTAAAGTCTCAAGTCATAAGTCAAATATATATATATATTTATATCCAAATATTATACTCAGAAAAACAGGCTTAAGCAATGAAATACAGACTGTCTGCAAGTGAGGGGCATCATTGTTTAGGGAAAGAAATCCCAGAATACACCTGGGCTCAGGAAGGAATTGAGCAAGTTCCCCAGAGGAAGTACTGAGGTTTCACTGAGGCAAAGGAGACAGAAACCACCAACCATTGGGGAAAATAAAACAACTCAGAAAATGCTGAATTGATATGCAATAGCTTTTTTGTGCATTAAGAAGGCAACATTTGTTCAATGTACAATTATTAGTTAGGCATTTTTAAGGTCGTCGTAGACATACAGAAAAGGAAAATCATTGTATGTATATTTAGTATTGCTGGGGGCCAGCCCCAGTCAGGGTGTACAATGAGAGCACTCAGTGAAGTACGGAGGCAGAGAAACAGCAATGGGGAAAATAAACACACCAACACGCGAGTCAGGCTGTGGAATCTTCTTCTTTACTTTTTCTTTGTTATAGGTTTTAAGCATATTTTTTGGCAGCACAGAATGTTTACATTTTCTTTGATGATTTTATTACAGACATGACTTAATTTTTAGATTACATTTTTAGACATATTAAATTTCTTATTTCATATATTTCAAGGTTTTGTGGTCACTTGTACCTTTTCAAGGCCCTGTACATGACTGAAACTATTTTCTCTGCATACTATTTAGGCTGTCTGACAAAAGTCAACCTTCTTTGTCTGGGATTCCACAGCACTATTGTTTTTCTTTTATAGCAGTTGTTTATAAAATCTAGAAGCAGGGAAAAGAGGGAGGCAAGGCTAAAGGACTTTTTTTTTTTGCTCTAAGGGATTTATATCTACTTTAAAAGTAAGAGAAATTTATTTTTAATCACAAAAATACTCTTTAAAGTTTATTAACTAGAAATTAATTACTTATATAAAAAGGTTTGTGTTACTCTTTTTAAGAAAAGATAAATGTACAGAGTTAGTCTGGATCTAAATAATTGAAATAGGGATACCTGGTGGCCATGTATGTGAATAAAGAACTTAACAGCAAGTAGAAGTCAAAGTTAACTCTTTCAACACCATATCTTTCATGAAAAAGGAGAGGGCTTTATAGAAAATGCCACAACAATCCCCCGCCTTTTTTTTAAGAGAAGCATATAGGGAAGCATAGAGAATATGAGCAGATCACCTTGGAGTAACAGCCATTAGCCAATCCTTGTGGTGGTTTGATTCTTCGTCATAATTCAGGCAGCACCCCTGGGCCAGGCTAAGTCCATATATCAGGAAGTCATATTTTTGGCTGACGTGTTCTCAAAGTTCTCAACATTTCTTTTCCCCCATTTCTGCTGATGGGAGGCCAATCGTACTCGAGAACCTGCCTGTCTTAGGTTCCCTCCCTCTGGAGGCATTACCCATCATTGGCTAACGTCCTAGCACTTCCGATGGGCTTACCCAAGGCCGGCCAGGCCGCAGTGGCTGGGGGGAAGACATGGGACAGAACAGTCGCCTTTGGGAAGGCTTCCCATGGATGATTTAGACTTCCACATCCTGTTGAGGATCGTGGCCTAGCTCATAGGGCTTCCAATCATCATTACTGATGGCAGCATAATGTTGGCGGACCATCATAGGCTGTACTGATCTTGCCTTATTCTCAAGGAAGATGTCACTAAGATGTAATAGAAAAGTCTGAAGAAGATTGGAAGAATAAAGCATAAAAATATTATAAACAGGACCGCAAAAACCAAGATTTGTAATATATGAGCAACAAGAACTATTAAAAATGGCTAATTTTACATTATTTAGCAGGTCTGTAGCGAAGTTTATAGTGAAATCTGTAGTCAGATAAGCATGGCTGATATCACTTATTCGCTTTTGCAAAGAGTTAATATCTGGAGCAATATCTGAATTATTCCAGATTCCCATCAAATGGGATTTGACTTTTATCCAATCATGCTCAGAGTCATTATATCTTAATGGAGTAACAGAAATCCACTTATAATTAATATGACACTAGGCTGTCACACGAGTCTTTATATTTTGGATTTGACTGCTGATATAGAGAATTGCTTCTTCTAAAGCATTTATCCCTGACTTTTAATTTTCTATCTATATTTTTTCTGTATGCCCATAGCTGTAGAAACATTATGGGATAAAGTATTTACATGATTAGCTGTATGAATTTCCTTAACTAGGGCAGTAGAAGAAACAGCAATAGAGCTTATAATTTTTATAAGAGTAGTTATTTTTAATATTATAATAGCAAGAAATATTTTTGGCCTAATCAATTTGTTAAGTCTTTTTAGAAATTAAGAATCTTTATCATCATAATAATTTTTATTTAACATTATAGGAAGTATAACATTAGTAGGTTGATATCTTAATATAAAACTAGTAAAGTTTTTAGGCAAAGAGGCTCGTAAGTAGTCTGTTACCAATGTACTGTTTGTAATAATCAGTATATACATATATATCTCATTAATTATTTCATTTATAGATTGATTATTACTTATTAAAATGGTATAAAGAGTATTTATATAAGTTTTGACATTAAAAGCCTTAGGTGCTGAGCCAGGTCTAATTAATAAAACCATATTAGTAGCTGTGATTAGCCAAAGTAGATTTAGAGAATAGGCTGTTTTTCCATTAGGTAATTTACTCTTAAAAATGGGAGTGATATATCTAGAAGAGAAACATCTATGAATGGGAGCATCAGCAAGAATTTCTTTAGTCTGAATAAATTTGTTAGTACTAGATTACAAATAACTTTTATAATTAGAATCTAGAGATGAAACTGACCAACCAAATATATTAGCATTAGATGACATAGGTTGAAAAACTTGTCTTTGTTTCAAAACTATATTTAAATCAATGAGAAAATTTTTCTTAAGGATTAATTATATTATAGTAATAAAAATATTTTTACTAGTTTTTAGCTCATATGGGTTAGTAGCCTTAGGCAGTGTTTTATTAACATAAATAGCAAGAAACACTTTTTTAAGGGTTAAATGGTAACCTCTGAGCAGCAACCAGGAGCTGTGCCTAGGTGGTTAAATTTTTATTTGACTCAAGAAGGCAGTGTCGATGTTTGTGTTTTGCTCCTGCGTTTTGGGGTGTCCTTCCATGGGTATGGCTGGTGTTGAAATCTTCCGTCTGTGCCAGGGCTGATTTATGATGTCTCAGAAGATGATCAGGGATCCATAGAGGTGTTGAAGTTTCTGTAGAAAAATATAAGCATAGCCTCAACCGACCAGATGTCAAAAGGAAATCAGGTTTTTTTTCTATTGACTTGTTAAAAAGGCTTTTTTATTTTACTAGAGGTTTGTTAGTTATTGTCAATTTAATCACAAACTTTTGAAATTTATCTTTTATTTATATATATTTTTTTATTATTTCATTTACTTAGACCTTTTTTTACTTTACATGTAAACCTTTCAACCTTTTCTATAAATCCCATATCTATTCATCACCATAAACCCCATGTCCAATGTCCCATCATAAACCTTATATCTAATTTCCCAACATAAAACTTTATGTTTAACTTCTCATCATAAACCTTTCATCCATTTTATCATATAAAGACTTTCTTATTTTGTAACTTTACCTTTTATTGAATATGATTTCTATATCTATAACCTCTTAATTTCTTTTGTGTATTAACCTCCTTTTTCTGTTCACCTTTTGAAATAATTTTTATAATAATTTGAATTTATAGTTTATTTATAGTACTCTAAATTGGGACAGTTGAATCTCTTGAGCCTTTGTATATAGAAAAATTTTTATAACCTTTATATAGAGAATTACATTTATATCTGTTAACCATTTTAGAAGAACATAAAGTTTAAGTATATAGAATTATAACTGTTGGAACTTTAACCTTTTTCCGTGATGATAAAAGTAACTTAAAATCTCTTATTTTTAATTTTTTAACTTATGAAAACAACTAATAATGTTACCTGTTAGCATATTTAATAGTTAGTATATTAACCTTAAACAAAGTTACTTATAGATGAGTAATCTTATGTTAAATTTGCTTTACTTTTACTAAAATATCAGACAAGTGTAGCGAATACTATTACCTGTTTCTTCCTTGTTGAAGAGAAGTCTTAGAACTAAGGGATATTAGACTTAACATTAGTTTTTTGAGCACCTAGAGAGAATTGTGAGTTAAGCTTCATTTTTAAAGACACCTTTTATATTTATTTGTTTATCTAATATAAATTTAACATTTTAAATCACGTGAATTAAAGGTATTTGGATCCATTTATAGAGATTTTTGATGAGCACTCATTATCTATTTATCAATCTTATATTACATTTATGACACATGGACATAGACATACAACATAAACACAAGCGTGCACACATAACACAATAGCAAAGGCCTTGTAGTTTTTTGTAGATGAATATCCATTGCAATGAGACAGATGTACAAAACTTTATAATTGAATAAAAAATAAAACTGATTTAAACAATATCAACTTAGGTGTATAAGATTAAAATTATGAGCTCAAAAAATATACATATATATATTGAATTTAAGAAAAAAAATAAGAGTCTTCAGAAAAATGATCAGCCAGTAACAAAAACTCAGGTAAAAATACCACTTTTACCTTATTTCTTTCTTTTAGGATTTAAGCTTGATGTTTGTCCATTTGCACTTCAATGTAAGTCTTGGTTGAGGTCTGGAAGGGTGGGAAAACTGCTTTTTTTGGTTAGTTTTATAATATTAAACATTGATCTTTTAGTTAAATGGTCAGCAGAAGCATCTTTCGTACTTAAAGAACCAGAGAGATTAGAATGTCCCCAGACATATCTTATAAAAATAATTATTTACTCTTTGATGAATTAAAGACTGTAATTTTAAAAGACTATATATTATAGAATGACTGAGATGATAAAGTAGAAGTGTCAATAGCAGGAAACAAGTTAACAATATATTGAGAATCAGTATATAAATTAAATGCTTGAGGCATCTTTGCAAAGGCAGTAATGAATGCTATTAGTTCAGTTCTTTGAGCCGAAGTCTCAAAGGTTTGTTGCATTATCAGCATATTATTGTCAATAACAGTAACTGCAACTCCATTAGATGATCCATCAGTAAATATTAATGATGTATCCTAATATTGGCTTTTGAGAATACTTTTTTAGGAAATATAAATTCAGTGTTAGAAATAAACTGTAACAATGGATGATTAGGTAGATGAAACAAAATTTCTGCATAAAATCCCTGCAATGCTATTGGCCAATCATCATCAGTATTTAGTAAAAAGTCTAGATGATCTTTTTTATATGGCATAATTATAGAAGAAGGGTCTTGTCCAAATAACTCTCTACTTCTAAGTCTTCCCTTGCATATTAAAGAAGAGACCTGAGTAGGATAAGAAATATTAATTTTTCTAGGAGTGGATGGTAAATGAATCCATTCTAAAGGATCATTTTGCCATAAGCACCCTGTGGGGGTAAATGGAGTTTGTAATATAACTAAAAGTCAAGGTTTTAGAATAGTCAATTTGTTGCAAATAATGTCACATAATAGCCTTTTCTACTTTTTGTATAACTTCCTTCCCTTAAGGGGTTAAAACACAAGGAGAGGTAGGAAGAGAATTTCCATGTAAAATTTCAAATAAAGTTTTCAAATCTGCAGTAGTTAGCTTTAATAAAGTCTAATCCAGTTAATATCTCTAAGAAGTCTCTGAAAATCATTTAAGGTTTGCAAATTATCTGTTCTTAATTGAATAGCTTGAGAAGTAACATTTTTCAGAATTTATTAATCTCCCTAAAAAAGGAATAGGGGGGTTGGGTTTGAATCTTTTCAGGAGCAATAGTAAGCCCCCACTTTTGTAACTGTTCTATCATATAATGTAATATTTTCTGTAAAGTCAAGGAGTCAGAATGTGCTAATAAAATATCATCCATATAATGTATCATATAGCAATCAGGAAATTTCTGTCTGTAGAAAGTAAAGCATTATCAACATATTTTTGACATAAAGTGGGACTATTTTTCATCCCTTGAGGTAAAACTTTCCATTGGAACCTCTGATAAGGTCTCTGCAAATTGGGTGAAGGAGGCTAAATGCAAACCTCTTACAATCCTGTTTAAATAATGGGATAGTAAAAAAAAAATCTTGTAAGTCAATAACTATAATATTGTAATCTTTAGGGACTGCAACAGAAGGAAGACCGGGTTGTAAATTTCCCACAATTTCTATATTTTTGTTAATAGCTCTTAAATCTTGTAAAAGTCTCCATATTTCTGATTTCTTTTTAATCATAAAGATTGGAGAATTCCAGTGTCCATTAGATGGCTCAATATGTCTTAATTGTAATTGAATTTGTACCAGATGAGAGGCAATGTCTAGTTTTTCTTTAGTCAGGGGCCACTGATCTATCCATACAGGGTTATCAGATTTCCATGTGATAGGATCTGCCTCTAATGATACAGTAGCCACTGAGAAAAAAGCTGTTCTGGAGAAATGACATGATCAGTTAAAACTAAGTTTATTTGCTGTAAAATATCTCTTCCCAATAATGTAAAAGGGAGAGAAGGAATAACATATGGCTGAAAAGTGCCTCCAGTGTTCTCAAACTTCCAATGTAAAATCTGAGAACTTTTAGCAACATTAGATGTAAGCCCCAATACAAACAAGTGTTGAGGGGGATTTAGTAGTCATCCAGGAAGATGGCCAATCTTTTCCAGCAATACAAGAGACATCAGCCCCAATATGAATGATCCCCTTAATTTTTAAACCTTCCACTAAAATAGTTTTCATAGGCCTCGATTGTTCAATTTTTTGAACCCATGCCACAACATCACTGGAGCCAAATCCTTGATCACCTCCTTTTTCTATAAGACTTGGATTTGAATTTATGAGATAAGGAATCAATAAAATTTGAGCAATACTTTGTTGTGATCTGATTTGCACTGTATGCTCAGGAGGATGTATCATTATCTTTATTTCTCCTGTAAGATCAGAATCAATTTCTCCTGGTAACATAATTATTCCTTATACAGTTGAAGAACTTTTACCTATAATTAAACCAAAAAATACTTCTGGTAAAGGACCATAAATTCCTGTTGGAATTAGAGTAACTTCAGAGTCTGGGGTCAGAATCGCATAGAGAGTAGAAGCTAAGTCTAATCCGACATTACCCTCTCAGTTTCCCTGGCCAAGTTGTTAATAGAAAGTTTATTATTAGGGGTGTCTACTGGAAGAATCCCCTGTTCTTTGATTGGGCCTGGGGAAGGCCCAATTGCCCATTTTTTGGCTCCTGAGAAGAAGAAGAAGAAATTAATTGTCCTTCTTTATCATATTTTAACTTGCATTCACGAGCCCAATGAAAACCTTTTTTACATTTTAGGCATATAGTTTTTGGTTTATTAACCTTCTTATCAGAAGGGCAGTCATGGCTAAAATGTCCAATCCATCCACAAAAGAAGCAATGTCAAGCAATGTCCTTTAGACATTGTAGTAAGAGAAACTTATCAAGAACAGGAGCTGAATCATACTCTTTTAAAAATTGCAAGTAAGGTTGGCCCTTTATAGCAGCAGCAGTTGTTCTGCTTTGGATATGGGGCTGGAGTAGAATCCATACATATTTTAATATAATCTGTTTATAGTCCCTGTTTTTCTAATGGGATGGAATCAGCGCCTGACATGTTGGTGTTGCATTTTCAAAGGCTAACTGTTTAATTAACAGATCAGTGGCCTCTGCATGAGGAATCACTTTACATATTGTATTTTCCAATCTAGCAACAAAATCCTCATAAGGTTCAGAAGGCTGTTGTTAACATTAGAAAGAAAAGTCTGTTTAGTAGTAACTTTATCTTAGAGCAACTTTCGGCAGAGAGAGTTAGATTTGCGGCGTAAATCAAGTTTTGCTTTTATCAACATAGAAAAGTTCAAGCCTTTTTGCCAATTAAAAAGAGATATCTATTTTGCAGCAATAGAATCAACTAGTTTGTAAAGTATAAGGGGAAGTCGAAGCCAAAATCTTAATTGCAGTTTTTAACTCTTTAAAAAACCATTTTAAAGGAAAGCGGTTCTCTCAAGAGGAGTTTGTTTCAGCTTTATTATCCTATCTATAAGACAAACTGCTTTAAGAGCAGGATTTAAAATATCTTTAAGTAAATTTTATATGGGAAAAAGCATCTATTGGGGCCCTTTTTGGCCCATGATGATCATAATAAAAATTTTACTTTTCCTCTCAGCATTATCCATGTATCTAAACTTAAAGTTCCTTCTTCAGGAAATCGAGAAAAACACTCTTGGATAATAAATTGTCTCAGCTGCTTAGAAGTAACAGCGGCACCTCTCTTAATAAACATCTGTTTAACAATAAAGAATCTTTTTTTCTTTAGATTTCTTTATGGCATATGACTTCTCAATAGCTCTGTGATCTTCTTAATAGTTCTGTGATTATCTTACCCTTCCTCACTCAGCCTATCTCTACTGAGAAATCCATGGCACTTCAGGTAAGAAGCTTGTTCTCTGCCTAAATCTGTTTAGAAATACTTTAAAGGTAAATGAACTTACCAGTTCTGATGCAGTTTGTTGCCCCACGTCTTGGCGCCAATTGCTGGGGACCAGCCCAGTCAGGGGGTACAACGCGAGCGCTCAGTAAAGTACGGAGGCAGAGAAGCAGCAATGGGGAAAATAACACACCAACACGTGAGTCAGGCTGTGGAATCTTCTTCTTTACTTTTTCTTTGTTATAGGTTTTAAGCATATATATTTTTTTTTTTGGCAGCACAGAATGTTTACATTTTCTTTGATGATTTTATTACAGACATGACTTAATTTTTAGATTACATTTTAGACATATTAAATTTCTTATTTCATATATTTCAAGGTTTTGAGGTCACTTGCACCTTTTCAAGGCCCTGTACGTGACTGAAACTGTTTTCTCTGCATACTATTTTAGGCTGTCTGATAAAAGTCAACCTTCTTTGTTCTGGGATTCCACAGCACTATTGTTTTTCTTTTATAGCAGTTGTTTATAAAATCTAGAAGCAGGGAAAAGAGGGAGGCAAGGCTGAAGGACTTTTTTTGCTCTAAGGGATTTATATCTACTTTAAAAGTAAGAGAAATTTATTTTTAATCACAAAAATACTCTTAAAGTTATTAACTAGAAATTAATTACTTATATAAAAAGGTTTGTGTTACTCTTTTAAGAAAAGATAAATATACAGAGTTAGTCTGGATCTAAATAATTGAAATAGGGATACCTGGTGGCCATATATGTGAATAAAGAACTGAACAGCAAATAGAAGTAAAAGTTAACTCTTTCAACACCATATCTTTCATGAAAAAATGAGAGGCTTTATAGAAAATGCCACAACAAGTATGACAAAACGTAAATAATAAATTGAGAAGATGATGACAGGTAGAGAAATGTAATATATAAAAGATACAAAGGAAAAATTATTTTACAAAAAATTATGTATATGCATTGATAATTACATTGAAACAAACCATACAATTTTTATTTTTATAATGCAAAAATAAAATAAGAAAAATAAAAATAAATAAAATAAATAAATAAAAAGAAATAAAAACATAAAATTATTAATGATAGAAATATAGGTGACAAGTATTATTACAAAATGTAATACTATAATTTTTAACCACTAACAAAATTCACATTTAATATCAATGCCATAGTTGTCATCCAGCACATATTTTTCAAAATTATCCCAATGGTTTAATATTCTGTGATTAGCTTAGGATGATCTGGGATATAAAACATTGCTGCTGCTCATCCTCACCTAGACTGGATCTGGACTCTCAGGACAGACTGGGCACTAAGGTGAACAGGAACAGAGCCCAGGGCATCCCTGTCTGTGACCCTGCAATCTAGCCACAGTGGATGAAAACCCAGGAAGGCTCCAAGCTCCCTCTCCCCAGGAACAGTGTCCTGTGATTTCTTAGTCTCATGATCACCTCACAGCAAGATGGTGGTCATAATGGTCCTGTGCACAATGCGTCTTCAGGGAACTGGGGCTAGTGACAGAACCAACCTGCAGCTCCAACATTCCCTGGAAGAACTGACCCACCCTCCCTCCTGGGAGGTGTTTCTCTCCAATATCTTGCTCAGGTCACCCCTGTCCACCAAGCACACAGAGAATGGAGCCCTGGGTGTGGGGTGTGGGGGTGTCATAGAGCCTCATCATGAGGCATAGAAAGCTCATACATACCAAAGTTCACCTTGAATATGCACATTTCTCTGCATTTTGACTGGGTTGAGTGCACTGTCACTGCTTCTTAGTTCAGTACATAGACATTTGGTCCAATAATGTCTTGCTGTGGGTGGTCTTGTGTGATAGCTGGAGGTTTGGCAGCTACTGTGGTTCCTAACAACTGATTGCCTTGTAAAATCCCTTTCTTAACAGAAGAGGAAACAAAAGTGACTCCAGACATTGCCACAGGTCCCCAGGGGTGGAAGGTTCTGGCACTATGTGGGCACCACTGTCAAGTGCGTTCTATGACCTGATCCTTGACAGGAAGTACATTAGCAGATTGGGAATGGGAGGTAGGCATGGTTAGAAAACAGGGGAACCCTCTGTAGCAGGGAGGGGATAAGACATGGCATTGAATGCTTACAAAGTTCACCTGGGTGTGGAGGAGCTCACTTGTAACCCCAGGTACTCAGGATGCTGAGGTAGGAGGATAACTAGCTCAAGGCCAGCCTGGGCTTCTTAGTAAGAACTGTCTTAAATAAGACACAGACAGGGCTGGGGTGGAGCTCAGGGGTAGAACACCCCTGTATCAATCCCTGGTACTGAAAAGATAGGTTTATAAATTTCACATTAGAGACCTGGACATGAAATATCAATAAAAATTAATGTTCATCCGGAAATATTCAGAAGCCTGTGCTGAGCAAGGGAATCTCAGACAAGCCTGATCTAGAGAAGAAAAATCCTCAGATTCTGAGACAGAAAAGACTAGAGAATCTCCAGGCAACGTGGAGTCAGGGGAGGTGCTGACTGGGAAGGGACCTCAGGGCATGAGAGAAACTCTTCTCTCCTCCCTCTGCACCTGCTCCTGGGCTGACCTGAGCTCTCTGTGTGCTGAGCACCCCCTGGCCCTGGGTGCCCTGCAGGGAGGTTTGTGTCTGGGCTCACACTGAGGTCCCTCAATGTTTCTCTGGCACAGTAAGAGGTGGTCATGTCTGTCTGGTCAGGGATCTCAGCTGCAGAAAGAAATGGTTCTTGGACGTGTCTCTGGAAATGGACACTTGGCTACTCAGGGATGGGCTGTACTTAGTGGTGCTACCACTAAGTATGTACCCTCTCCACTCCAGCCCCTTCCCTGGGGTCTGATGCATCTAATTCCAGTAGTAACCACTGGTTGTCATGGAGAATTCAGAGACAGCACAGGTGATGGACAGTATCTGCAAGGGCTTTACCAGGCCAGGTCCTGATTCCTGCAGCTGCACCTGACACAGGACACCTGGGGACAAATACATGTCAAACTCTGTCAGGCATCAGCGGTGACAAACTCCCCATGAAACCAGGTCTGACACTGGAGACACTCACCTTGGGGAGCTGTGACCAGGCACAGAACTAGACCCAGCAGCCCTCATCTTCCAGACCATACTCTGCTTTCCCAGAGACCTCAGCCCTGTCTAAGCAGAGAGCTGTGAGATCCTGTAGCTCAGAGGGGATTTGAACCCAGAGAAGGAGGAGAAATTTGCATGTGGCTGAGGCTCTTCTTACATCTGGAGAGGCTGATGTCAGGTTGTCCAGGTCCTCTGCACTCCTGAGATCTGTCCTCTCTCTTGAAACTTGTGGAGCTTTATCTGTGACAGGAGAGCAGCTGGTTTTAGACATTCTGGAAGGCTGTAAGAAGAGAAGCCCACCTTCCAGCTCCCAGCACTGCCTCCTCCAAGCACTTTCTCTTTCTGCCTGTGAAGGTCTCAGAGGGGCAGGGAATTTTCTAGCATGCAAGAGGCCCTGGGTTCACCTCGCACCCCTGAAAGAGAAGCCCTCAGTGAGGACTGAACAAGAGCACAGAGCTGAGGATGGGGTTCCCACATCCAGAAAAAGATCACTCCCTTTGTTCTCAGGACTAGTTTCTTCTCTTGCATCTCTGTGAGATTTGGGAGCTACAGACTGAGCTGGAGAGAAGGGAGCAGGGTCTCAGGAGGGAAGGGGCTTCCAGCTTTGTGACCCCTCACCTGCTCTCTACCCTCTACTCAGCTTGTCCTCCTGACCATTCTGCCAATGACTGTGGACAGGAGTGGGTGGGAATCTTCTCTGAGCTCTTCCACTCACCTGTGCTGCTCTCTGGTCTCCACCATGAGAGGACAGGATGAAGTTGTTTGGGCCAGGTGAGGGTCTTTGGGAACAGAGGCAGCTCTTCGCTGCAGCCTGAGGCTGAGAGCCACTGAGTCCACCCAGAGCAGCAGAGCCAGGCTGACAGCAGACAGGATGGCATGCAGGGCCGGCTGGGGTGAGGGAGGGTGACCAAGGTCCCCTTTCCTGTTCAGCCTCACTGCAGTGAGACATGCCTTGCCCACAGCCAGCATTTGGAGAAAACAGTGGACGTTATCATTAGTGAGGTTGGATCACTGAGAGGGCAGGTGTATTTCTTGATCTCCTGATGAGGTTCAGGTACTGATCTCCTGCCTAACTGAGTGAGCACAACATACTAATAAGGCATGCGGGCCCCTCTCCTTATTCACTGTGGTGTTAATTAGGACCTCACTGCAATCACTAAATCTGCAGACACCCACCTCCTGTACCTGGGGTGGCTCAGTTATGACCTGGCTTGTCTCCATGTTTTCACCTCCTATAATATTATGTGTGCTTTTTGGTGAAGTTTCCAAGTCCTAGAAAATCTTGTGATTTCAAAAGCTGTTCGTCCAGGTATACCAAAGGGGATACATCTTTAGATGATCCACCTCTTGACCTGGGGAGCCTGGAGTGCCCTTTATATGATTTTGTTCCCCACTTTCTCTGCATCAGGTGTAAGCCAGTGGCCTCAAGCCTGCCAGGGCTTCATATGGCGCTGCTTGATGTTAGGTTTCCATCCACTGAGTTTATCCTCCAGTCACACTTACGCTGAGCTCTGCATTTCTGTTATGATCAAGATTTTGCGGATCCAATGTCTTGTCCCTCCAGTCTCCTCCCTGAGTTCCCCAGGCAGGACTTGTGTTTCTTTGGAATTTCCTGATGACTTCCTTCTCAATTTAGATAATTCCTACTCTTGTTTTTTTTTTTTTTTTTTTTTGTACCGGGGATTAAAACTCAACATTGACAATGTATTTTAACTCCTGAGTTGCTTATGACATTGGATGGCTTTGAACTCGTGATTCTCCTGCCAAAGACTGGGATTACAGCTGTGAGGCATGAGGTACATTGAAGAAAAAATTTTGTAACTCACTTGCTTTCTCTAAGATCATTGTATGCTTCTCACCTCATGGAAATTCTTTGGGACTACTGCAAACAACCTAATCAAAATGCACAGACATGCAGGGAACGTGACTCTCCACTGCTGGCCAGAAGAACATTTGTTGGCAGCATAAACAGAAACAACCAGATTTGATGAAGGGAGCCTCCCGGGAATGGGGTCTGGGTGGGAAATGCCTTCCCATGCAGCTCATGTCTATGAGAACTGCAAAATACAACAGCTTTTACTGTGAGTTTGGCCTGGCTGCAAGGACAGAGGAAGTCTGAAGTGGCCACCAGATCCAGAACAATCTTGCTGTAGAAGTCTGGAGCAGGACAAGATTCACGTTCTTTCATGTTCCTGTGATGATGCTTCAAACACATGGATGTGGCTCCTCTTCTGTGTGCACAGCAAATAAGAAGGAATCACACAATAATTAAAATCCCTCAGCCTAACTGGTAAAGTCATGAAGGCTCAGAACTTACTGTTGAAACTCAGAATATGGTAAACCTCACAAGAACATGGCTCCAGAGTATAAAAGTTGAATGTTATTTACTGATAATAGGAGTTAACAATTAAGAACTGCAATTAGACACAAGCAATTGGAATTTGTAAAATTAGGCACAACATATTAATACAAACACTACTCTGGACATTTATTTACCTTTGCTTGGGGAGCTCAGATGGCCCTGAGTTCCTTCTCCTTGTCCTGAGTACCCTGCTCATTCTGAGATTCCCCCTGCTGGACTTCAGCACCCCTATAGGCTGGTGCCTGCTGGGCTCACACTGGGTTCCTCTCACTGTGTGACACCCACTGGAAAACACAGCTGTATCTTCAGGTTTTGTCCTGTTGAGTTCTAGTGATACCCGCTCTTGGAAGTGCTCCTGGTGATGCTGACTGTCTACAGTGTTGATTTCAACCCCTGCAGGTGCAATTCATAAGGACCCCTGGGAAATATAATTAGTATGTGCTCAGGTCCATCAGGGAGCCCTGAGGTCCAGCAGGGGGCTGAGGACCAGCTGTGTAATGGTATCTGCTTCCACCACTATCTATCTTTCTAACCCACTCCATGCCCTTCCCTGGAGCCTGGCAGATCCAGCTTAGACCACAGCTACATAGTGAGAATCCAGGGACAGCACAGGTGAGTGGTTGTGCAAGGGCCTCACCAGGGCAGGTCCCAAATCCTGCAGCTGCACCTAGGACCTGAGACCTGGGTACAAAAACATCACTTCACATTAATCACACTAGCACCTGCATGACCACGTCTCTCTCATTAAATCCATGCACATTCTCACAGGGAGGTGTCACCAGGCATAGGAGCAGCATCAGGACCTCCAGACCTCAATGAAGGACTAATGGAAATGAGACGGGATGCTCAGCCAGGGACGGGCTTTCAGCCTGAGACTGGGGGCTGCTGTACATGAAGGAGGCCAAGGACGCAAGTGAGATCAGAGGGCAGGGCCACCATCTTTCTGAGGAAAAGTGTTTGCCTTGTGCTGCTCAGAGGCACTGGGAGAAACCCTGGTGGGCCTCCTTCCTGCTTCCTGCCTGGTTCTCCCCTGCCATCCATCCAGGAAATGAAGAGGCCCACTGTTTAGGGGTGGCAGAACCACTCATAGGGCATGTTTCCTGCAGGAGAGCACAACCATACAGAGGGAGGTGACAGGAGGTGGCTTCCTCAGTGCTTTGTTCTGCTCTTTCAGCCACACAGGAAGGTTCTGGATGGGTGATGTGATGTGCTTGTGGGGCTCCTGCAGGTGCTAGAGACAGCATGGCCAAAGGACAGCCCACATCCTTATTATGTCTGGGTCAGTGGGAACACCACCTTCTCCAGCACTCCTGTTTAAACCCCTCATGATGAAGCTGCTCACACCCCTGTGATGCCTGTGATTGTCTCAAGTGCTCAGAGGACATCTGAGGCCTGCCTGTGTCTGTGCCTGCACAGTTGCACCACAGGGACTCTGGGCCTGGGCTTGGCCTCCTACTTTTCTCCCTCCCAGTCTCGTTCCCTCTCTCTCCTGGAGCACATAACAAAACAGGAGTTACTGAATGTTCTCATTTGATGAGTCAGGGGTAGAGTGAAAATCTGGTATTTTAAAGAATCTCCTAATAGTGACCAGAGGACAACTGGCTCTGCTGCGGTTCCCAGGGCAGAAGGAACAGCACCAAGAAGGGCTTTGTGTCCATTCATACTCTAGATGCCTGTGGTGTTTGTCATGACAGTGCCAGCAGGGAGAGTCTGATGGCATTGGCTGTGAGGCAGGAACTGGCCTGGGTTTCTGAGGCTGAAGGGAACCTGTGGATGATGAAGGGGTTTTGACCCAGAGCAGAGGTGTGGAGGCTCCATCTGAGCAGAGGGCACCCACAGGAGGAGAGCTAAGTGAAAACCCTCAGCACTCCATGCTGTGCCATGGAGAGCAGAACTTAAAAGGAGGAGGACATCGTCCCAGCTGTGAGCAGCTTAGAACCACCTGTGGGAGAGGCCTGGAAAGCAGGGAGGTGGGAAGGACGTCCAACCAGATCAAGTGTGTTCAGGGACCAGTGAATCACCAGAGGGAGCCTCCAGGGAACACTGAGAGTGCATGGGCCTTTCATATGGGAAAAGGCACCAAGAATAGAGTGAATATGGGAAGCTGTTCACCATGAGTCAAGCCTTTCACACACCAGGTAGATCCCTCTGGAGCAAGACATCTGGGATATAGTTAATGTGGGAGATCTTCAACAGAAATGCCAATCACATTGCACACACAAGTGTTAACACTGGAGAAAAAACCTTTCACATGCAGACAATGTGAAGATGGTTTCAGGCAAATTTCATATCTGCTCAGTGTAAGGAAATAAAAGAAGACAGGAGCAAGATGCAGAGGTATATAAAGTCTGCAAGCAGACACATTTATTTATACAATAGGTTACATTAGGTCTTTAGAGCCATAAGGACATTACTGTTTATTGTATCAGTAGGCTGCTTATTCCACAGTTACATTTTACAATTACAATATGCAGTGTTAGGAGATTTGTGTAGCTCTCAAGAAAGTCTATTATTTAAAGGTACTGTCAGCATTCAGGTGCTGGAGCACCAGAGCTTGGTGAAATACTGTAGGTATCTAGTACCCACGTTCCTTTATTCCTAGGAGGTGAGATCAAGGTCGAGGCTGACAAGACTCTAGCACAGAGTTTCCTCATTCATGCCATTGCTATAGCAGCCAAGCATCATGTGTCTTTGTATAGAAGTTTTCCCAGGAGCCAGACATTCTGCGTCTTTGCTCAGACACTTCCTGGCCACTAAGCATGCCACAATCATGAAGTTATCAGAGACCATAATCCCAAACACAGAACCCTTATTACTCAGTATCACAGGCTGCACTGTGGAGAAATAAATGCATTTTGAATACACTGAATGTGGGGAGATTTATAATCACAGTCCAGCCTGGTTATTCATTGGTGATTTCAGACTCCAGGAAGACTTCTGAGTACAGTGATAGTGGGAAATCTCTTGATCAACATTTGCTTTTCATTCAGCAACAGAAAGTGCCCATTAGACAATCATCCAGATCCTTCACATTTGGGAAATCAATCACCACACCTACACATCCCGGGAGAGGATGGAGAGCTCATAGGCATTGAGAAAGCAGCTACTGTGGAAAAGACTCTAACCACTGCTCTGTTCTGACCCCAGCAGCACAAACGTCACAACCTGAAGAAGCCCTAAGAGGGCAGTGAGTGTGGAGAGAGGCCTTAGCCTGTGTGGCCAGCTTGTTGCACACCAGGACATTCATGCTGGAGAGGGACCTAGGTGGGATCTGACTCAACAGTCAAGTTCTGTTGTCACATGCAGACGATGTGTAAGATGGTTTCACCTTTGTGGTGGAGCCAGGACTGAACCTCAGTCCTGCATACTACATAGTGAGCACGGGGTGGAACATGCCCATCAATAATGAATGAATAAATGAAATGTGGATTTTATACCAAGTGCTGTTCTACTGAGTCTTTAGGAAGAGTGAAATGATGGAGAGTGGATGGAGCTGGAGAACATAAGGCAAGAAAATGAGAAAGGCTCAACTCACAGGTTTGAGTGTTTTCTGTCAAATGTGGAAGCTGCAACAAATAAAATAAAAGCAGGTGGAATCCCAAGAGCATAGAATAGATAAGTAGATATCAGGAAGATGATTAAAGGTGAGGAAGAAGGGACAGGAAAAGGGAGGAACTAGGAGTGAACTGAGCAGGGGTGAATGGCCAGTTTCGCAAACGTGTGTGAATCCTGCACATGTAGAGTGTACCACAGTGAGTTTCTCACATGTAAATGTTTATGTGTATGTTAATTAAAATAAAGCTATAAAAACACAGAAGGAAGATCAGTAGAGAAAAGGAAATGCTGAGGGAGGAGAGAAAGGAAAGAGGAGGTACTGGGGCAGAAATGGAGCTTTTATGTTCAGTGAATGTATATCACTACATTAATGCAATACCAACAATAAGGATAACTATTATGCACTAACATTAAAAAAGGAAAAATACATCACAAAAAATCAGGATAGCGGCTGGTATTGTGGCTCAGCAGTAGAGCGCTCGCCTAGCACGTGGGCAACCCGGGTTCGATCCTCAGCACCATGTACAAATAAAATGCATTGAATAAACCTCATTGTGTACAACTAAAAACAAATAAATAAAAATATTAAAAAAAAAACCAGGATTCATATTTTCAGAGAAACCAAATTTAGTACAGGCAACCAGTCCAGGTGGCTCCCTGGGAAGCTGCTTCATAGAGAGGAACCCAGACACAGGCAACCAGCCCCAACACCCTCTGCACCTGCTCCTGTGCTGACCCTGAGTTCTCTGTGTGCTGAGAGCCCCCTGCTGGCTATGGGTGACATACAGGGGGGTTTGTGTCTGGGCAAACATTGAGGTCTCCTCACTGTCTCTGGCACAGTAATAGGTGGCAGTGTCCTCGGTTCTTAGACTCCCCATTTGCAAGTACAGCATGTTCTTGGAGTTGACTCTGGAGATGGTGAATCGGCCCTTCACGGAGTCAGCATAGTATTTATTACTTCCATCATACCATATAACTGTGATCCACTACAGCCCCTTCCCTGGAGCCTGGCAGACCCAGCCCATGCCATAGCTACTGAAGGTGAATCCAGAGGCTGCACAGGAGAATTGCAGGGAATCCCCAGGCTTCACTAGGCCTCCCCCAGACTCCACCAGCTGCACATCACACTGGACACCTGCAAACACAGAAGCAGCCTGGTCAGGACACTGTCACTTATCTACTCTTTCTCTCACTCCTGTCCACTCACACACTCAGGATCTCTGGTTCTCCATTTATCACCTTTTAAAACAGCCACAAGGAAAACCCAGCTGAGCACACTCTCCATGGTGATCATCTGTGCTCAGTCCTGATCACTGAGTGGGCTGAGCTGGGAGTCCAGGGCTGGGCTCCTCTGCAGAGCTGCGGGTCAGGGTGTGCTGGTTTTCACAAGCAGAGGAAGGCCCTATTTGCAAGTCCTCCTGCTATATAGCAGCTCAGGGTGGAGACTATTGGTGCAGAAGAGCTCCCATGGATATGAGATTGCAGGTTAGCTGGTGGCAACCATCACATTTTCTTCATTCAACCTGATGCCCAGCATAGCATGGGATTTACTGTTCCATAACCCTTTCTAATGTTTCACTTGCTGAATTTGCACACATCACCTGATGGAAGCTCTATTGTGCCCTCCATTGTCCTATGGAAAAGTGAGATTGGTCATGAATGTTTGTGGTCTGTGTTCAGAGCTAATGCCATGTGAGCCCTTTCCCTGTGTCTGGGCCTGTGCTCTCCATCCTTGGACCACTACTCTTCTGATGCTCCTGAACACAGGGGGGCCTCCTGGGGATGTTTGCTCAGTGCCCTTCTTACTGTCATCATGGTGACTTGGTGCATCCAACATGGAAAGAAAGTACTCACAGAACCAGGAGTCTTCAGGTGCAGGCTAACAGGTCTTGGGTAAGCATTGTGTCTTATGGATTGATGTGGATTGATCATAGAGGACAATCATGTTTGGCATTACTGTCTCTAGCACCTGCTCATCTGTGAGTGGGTATTTGGTAAAAATGAACACACACTGACTCATGCTCAGCACCAACACTGCCACAGCATGCCTCAAAGCACTCGAGGTTTCCATAACTTTTCCTCACCTTTACCTGTTAGAACTTCCTGTTGTTTCAACTTTATTTTCAGGCAATAAATTCTTGATTTATCCCTGAAAACTCATGGTGAGACTGCATCATTCCAAAATCTTCCCTCGCTTCTTCTGAAAATTTGTGGGCTTCTTGTTCAAATATAAATCTGTAATCCAGTTACTGCTAAGATTTTTCCATTGAACAATTTTTGTGCTTCATTTGTTTTGTACTAAAAATAAAATGCTTTAGCATATGTTAAGTTTCCATTTCAGTTTATATAGTCAGATGCTGAGTGAGTGGATAAGGAGGGTGCAGAGGCTCCTGCTCTTTGATCTGAGGTGGTTGTAGTGAAAAACTAAGACACAGGAAGCAGCCCTGGGACTGGTTTTGTGCCAGCTCTGATATGGGAGCTGGCATACTCATCTAGAAGCCAACGTGGCAGCCCCCATGGGGCTAACTCTGCAGGCACACAGGGTACCAGAGTGTGGAGGTGGATTAACCTTCATCTGGACTCCTGAGGATGTCATGGTTAGACCTGGGTCTTAAGTAGAGCTTTGTCAGAAGTGAGTCCTCTACACAGAGTCCATGGTGATATGCCTGATCTGTGAACACTCTGTGTCCTAAGTTGAGCTGTGCCTGACCAACTGTCCATTTTGTCTGACTCAGAGTCCAGACGAGCAAGTCTACCCTTTGACTACTTATGTGTCTCAGTAGGTGTTGTCCCTGATTCTCCACAGGGCTCAGGAGGCCATGTGGCCCACTGTGAGGTGACTCACATGAGCAAATGTGGCCACATCCTGGCTTGTGCATGGTGAATCTCTGCTCCCTTTGCATGGTGACTCTTCAATTTAAAAGTGGAGCAGAGGCCCAGGAATCTCTATCTGAAAATGGCACACTGGGAATTATGGTTGGAGAGGAAGCCCCAGCAGTTTAGCGGGAACCAGTTTGAACCTCCAACTCCACCTGCTTTTAAATAATCCTGTGGTTTGGGGCTCTGAACAGCCCTAATTGTCCTGTCACTCTGCAAAATAACAAAGAGAAAATCTTATTCAGAGTCTTCATATATAAAACTGAACCATGAACTAGAGAGATTTCCTGCCTAGGAGCCAGTGGGATGAAGAGGAATCCTCCAAAACCAAGAGGGGAGCAGTCCTCAATGTCTCTCTGCAACCTTCTCCTGGGTGACTCCGAACTCCCTATGTGCTGCGCGCACCCCCTGATGGCCCATGGAGCCCTTGCAAGGAGGTTTGTGTCTGGGGGGGTCACATTGAGGTCCCCTCAAAGTGTCTGGTCAGTAAGAGAAGGCCGTGTCCTCTGCTTTCAGACTGTTCATTTGCAGGTACAGCAAATGGCATTGACTCTGCAGATGGTAAATCTGTCTTTTATGGAGTCTGGGTAGTAGGTGCTACCACTACTACTACTACTACTACTACTAACTTATGAGATCCACTCAGCCCCTTCCTGAAGCGTGGCAGACACAATGCATCCAGTAGTCACTGAATGTGAATCCAGAAGCTGCTCAGGAGAGTCTCAGGGACCCCCAGACGCACCAGGCCTCCACCAGCCTCCACCAGCTGTACCTCACAGTGTACATCTGTAAGCAAAGAGGCAGTCTAGTCACTCATCCACTCTTTCTCTTAGTCCTGTCCACTCACACACTCAGTGTGATGATTTAGACAAGAGGTGTTCCACAAAGGCTCAGGTGTAAGACAGCACAAGAAGAAATAGAGAAGAAATTATGGGTTATGAGAGCCTTCACCCAATCAGTGAACTAATCCCATGATGGGATTACCTGAGTGGGAACTGAAGTCAGGTAGGGTGTATCCTGAGGATGTGGGTCACTAGGGGTATGTCTTTGGAGAATACATTTTGTATTGGGTGAGTGAGTCTGTCGGCTTACTTATAACCTGTGAGCTACTTTCTTCTGCACACTCCTCAACCAGGATGTTCTACCTCACATTAGCCCCTAGGATTGAAGCCTGCTGTGTATGAACTGAGGCCTTTGAAACCATGCAACCTCTAATAACCTTTTTCTCATCTACAGTTATTCTGGTTGGCTCTTTATTCAAAGCAAAAAAAAAGCAAACTGAAAAGTCATTATTTCTTGTATTCCCTTTATTTCCTTTTGAAACAGTCAGAAGGAAAACCCAGGTGAGCACACTCTCCATCATGAGCAGCTGTGTTCTGTCCTGATCACTGAGTGAGCTGAGCTGGGAGTCCAAAGCTGGGCTCCTCTGCAGAGCTGCAGGTCTGGAAGAGCTGGTTTTTATGAGCAGAGGGAAGCTCTATTTGCATGTCTTCCTGCTATATAGCAGCTCTGGGTAGAGGCCTCATAGAGGAGTATTTATATTAGTAGTGAGTGTCATCAGAGGGAACAGTGTACCTGATAGCATTCAGGAAAGTAAAATTGCTTTTGTGTATTTTTTCTGTTTCCCATTTATCATCCATTATCTTGTTTCTTACATGTACATAATAATAGCAAAAAACATCAAATTGAATTTAATGATGCAGTTCACTGTGTCCAACAGCTCATACTTAGCAAGAGCAATTTGAGTATTTGTGCTTTTCTTCACACCATGGATAGGACTGGTCCCATGACTCTTCACCAACTTCCAGGTGGTCACACCTGGTGTCATCTTCAAAATTTTTTTGTGCATGACTCAACACTGTGGGAGCTGGGCTCACTCAGGCTGGAGTAGACTGTTACTTGTACAATCTCAAGGGCATAGGTGATGCCCTGGCATGTGAACTCCTGACTGTTCTCATGCCATGTGCAGGAACAGGAGGGGAAGAGAGCAGCAGTGCAGGCAGAGCTGGTGCTCTGAACTGTGTCCAGGAGAGCAGCACATTAGTGGTGATGACCAGGAGCTATAGGCTGGAGAGTGAGGCCAGCAGCTCCACTGAGAGCAGCCCAGGGCTTTGCACCTAGAGGATGGCAGGTGGTTTCAAGATCCCAGCAATCAACAAGGCCCAGCTTCCCCAGCTCAGAGGCAAAGATTAAAATGTTAAGGTCACTCCAGGAGAAGCATGTGGGATGGAGCCCTTGGCTTCCCGACCCAGGACTGCCCAGGGCATGGTTTGCCCTGTTCAGCCAGCAAGGTGATCAGAGGTTCCACAGCCCTGGTTCAAGGGAGGCCAGGACCTGGTCCCTGCTGAGGTTAACCTTATCCTTAGCCACACCATAATGGCTTAACAAGAAAGCAGACTGCAAGAGGTACAAGACCACAGAGGATTACACAAATACTTGAACAAAAGGCTTAGAGATCAGATGGGGTGTCAGGGGTAAGATTCTATGCTGGCAGCCCTGGAGATACATTTGATTTGGGATATGAAATAAAATGTTTACCAACTTTGTATAAAAGTCACCAGGTTGAAAAAACTTTTGCAAAAAAAGCTCTCATCAGCAAACTTATTTTGTTCACCTTCCCTGAAATTGAGACTCCCAGGACAGCATAATTGAAGAACATAAAATTTTGTGATGTTCTGAGACACAGGAATATCCAGAACAATCATGGATGGTGGTGCCCCAGGAGGAGCTGCCTGGCAAGAGAGTTCAGTGACTGAGGTAAAATAGTCCCACCTTCCTCTGCACCAGCTTCCGGGCTGACTCTAAGCTCCCTGTGTGTTGAGCACCAGCTCTGGGCCTGGGCACCCTGCAGGGAGGTTTGTGTCTGGGATCACACTGAAGTCCCCTCACTGTGTGTCTGACACAGTAATAGGTGGCCATGTTCTGGGTGTCAAGGGAGCTCAGCTGCAGAGAGAACTGGTTCTTGGACGTGTGTCTGGAGATGGTCACTTGGCTTGTGAGGAATGAGTTGTAGTAAGTGCTATCAGTACTACATAATTCCCCTACGTATTCTATCCCCTTCCCTGGGGGGTGAAGTATTCAATGCGAGCAGGAATAACTGGTCATGGTTGTGATGGAGATTCCTGACACAGCTCAGTTGAAGGACAGGGTCTATGGGCTTCATGAGAACAGTCCTGACTCCTACAGCTGAACGTGGCAGAGCAGAACTTTTGTGAAAGAGAAAAGCTGTTTCCCTCACTCCTTCATAGACATGGTCAGACAAGGAGGTCCAGCTCTGTGTGTGGACCCAACTCAGAAGCTGAGTAGCACTAAATAGAAAAGAATAACTAAATATATAGAAAGAAAACTAGTGGAGAAGAGGAAGAGGAGCAGAGGGAGGAAAGAGTGAGGAAAGGAGGAAGCACTGGGGAATGAGTGCAGAAAATTATGTTCCACCTACATGTGACTAGGTCAGATGAACCCCACTATTGTGTGTGACCATTTGCACTGGCAGAGCCATCAGTAAGAAATTATAGGAAATGGTAAGTTAAAAATCAATGACAACATAACAACAATAACAGTATGTGGCTGGGGTTGTGGCTCAGTGGCAGAGCACTTGTCTTCATGTGGGAGGCACTGGGTTTGATTCTCAGCACCACGTAAAAATATAAATAAGTAAAATAAAGGGATTATTTTCATCTAAAACTAATAAAAAACATTAAAAAATAAAAATAAAAACAATAGTGTGTTGACATATTTGTGTCAGTTCTGAAATCAAAGGAGATTTATAATTTCATGTCTTTCTCTCAACTGCTGTATTCTCAAATTTCAGATGACAAACATACAAGTCTCTATTACAAAAACTTCGGCACAAATTAATCTGAACCTCTGAGGGAAAACGTGGGCATTATCCTATTGGTATTTGCTAACCAGGCATCCCTCCAATAGGTCTCTAGTCCACACCCCCATCTTTTGTACCCACTTTACTCTTCCCATTGTCACCCACCTCCCACCCTCCCCCACACTTTTTTATACATCTTTTCTTTGTTCTTTTTTTCTTTCTCCACAGCATTTTATTAATTGTATTCCATGTTTTGCTTAATTGTGTTTACAATTATTCATGTGTGAACTATTTAGACAGTATCATATTCTCTTCACCCACACTGAGCCCGTGGTCATAGAATTAGAAAAATAAGGAGTAAGCCCATTGACATTACATACTGGTGTACAGCTTACTTTTAAACTAATATGTTACGTGCAGCTCATTTTTTTTTCCTAAGAAACATTAGATATTGAAGGTGATAGTTGGATTTGGCTAAGTCATGCTATGAAGCTAAGATAAAGTGACAGCACATTACAGAAAAGTCCTTCACAAAGAGAAAAAGGAATCCAACTCAGCAGATGAACAAATTAAAGACCTGTGAAAACAAAGGAACCAAACAACAAGTACCCAAAATGAACAATCCCTCAACAAAAAACCCTTCTATATTGGAAGGAATGAAATTCCAGAGAATGACTTTTTTTTTTTTTTTTTTTTTTTTTTTTTGTACTGGCGATTGAACTCAGGGGCACTTGAACACTGGGCTGCATCCCCAGCCTTTTTTGTGTTTTGTTAGAGACAGGGTCTCACTGAGTTGCTAAGTGCCTCGCCATTGCTGAGGCTGGCTTTGAACTCGTGATCCTCCTGCCTCAGCCTCCGAAGTTCTGGGATTACAGGCATTCGCCATCTTGCCCGGCAGAGAATGACTTTTTAATTTGATTAATAAAATAATTATTGGGCTGAAAGGAAATCTGGGGAATGAATTAAAAACATACAAGAGATGAAATCTTGTTTCAAACAGAGCTAGGGATTCTTGGAAGAAATCCATGAGAACTTTGGAAATAAAAGATTTAAAATAAACATTAAATTCATTTGTAACTATCTCAGATTCAATTGCAGAAAAAGTGAATCACATGTAGTCACATACATACATATAGTAATGTCCACTCAGAAAAATGAGAAATTATATCCCAACTATGTATGATATATCACAGTGCATAAATGCATTCTACTGTCGTGTATAACTAATTAAAACAAATAAAAAATTAAAAAAATAATAGTACACTGTAAAATAACAATAAATGTATAGTATAATTACAAAAAAGAAAGTGAAAATCAGGCCTTGAAGAAAGGATATAGGACCTTGAAAATTTAGTAAGCAGTAAGAAAAAAAAATGACCATTTTATACAAGAACTCTGACAGCCTTAAGAGTCAATGGAATTGAAAAAAGGAATGGAGATTAAGGACGATTGCAGTAAGAATCCATTCAATGATATAATGTAGAAAAATTTACATTCATGGGATGCACATCCACATATAGGAGGCAGATAAAAACCAAATAAACAAGATCCAAATGAACCTGCCCAAGACATCACTATCAAAATACCCAAATGAAAAGTGTCAGAAAATAAATAATCACAGGATAATTATATCAAGACATATTGAGAAATGTAGAGAGGTAAATAAAAAAGGCCAATTTCTGTCTTCTCAGCTGAGATTCTATAATCCAGAAGGGCATGGAAGGGATGAGCCAAATTATGAAATGAAACAATTTCCACCATCATTGCTATATCTGGAAGAGCCATGATTCAGAATCAAATGGGAAACATAAACTTTCAAAAAATAGCATAAACGTAAAGAATTTGTGTCGAGTACTACCAAAAAAAAACACTGTAAGAACTGTTAAGTACAGAATACTTACAAAACAAACCCCATAGCTGCCAACTGGAAAAAACCACTAGAATATTAAGAGAAAATTAAATACATGAAAATAATTCAAAATGTCAGAAAATAATAAGGAACACCTCCCAGAGGACAACTCTGAATATCAATGGTCTTAGCTCTCCTATGAGAGGACATAGATTGACAGTAACTTTAAAAGAAGACCAACTCTATGCTGTCTGTGAGAATCATAAGCAGAGAGATCTACAGGCTACAGTAAAAAAAAAAAAAAGGAACAACTATATTCCTACAAATGAAATCAAAACAGAAGTGAGTAGCTATACTCATATCCACCAAGTGACATCAATTATAAGTAAAGCAGAAAAACCAAGGAAGGTTCTTACATAGCAGCAAATGGAACACTCCAAGACTAAGATATGAAAATGGTAATAACTTATACTCCAAATATTGATGCATGTAATTATATGAATGAAGCATTTATTGAAATTGATAATCAGATAGAATACAATACATATTAATGAGTAATTTCAGAACATGTGTTACACTTACAGACAGAAGACCCAGGTGCAAAACAATGAAGACACTTTTGCACAAAATAATCATGTAAATCAAATGGACCTTACAGACATCTATAGAGTATTTCATATGAGAATATCAGGATTTCTTTTCTTCTGAGCTGTTCATGAAAATTTCTTTGTAATACATGATCTTTTAGTTCACACCCAGGAAATACCAAAATATATCACAATGCAACAAAATTAGCAATCAACAGCAAAATTGACAGATAACTCATTTACACATGGAGAGTAATTGAACAATGTGGATTGGACAATAGTAGAAATGAAAGGAGATATAAATATGAAAATATAAATAACCACATTAAAACAGCATACCGGCATCTTTGGAACACTATCAAGAATTGTGATAAAAAAACAATTCATAATGATATATGACTCTGTAACAAAAGAAAAAAATCGCAAGTAACAATCCAATGTTTTATCTCAGGATCTTGCAAAGCAGTAACAAAGTAATTTCCAAACCAGCAGAAGACAGGAAATAGTTAACATTGAAATAATTTGAATGAAATAACAAAAATTCAGTAATTCAAAGTAAAAAAAAAAATTGATTCTTTGAAAAAATAGACAAGTGTGATCAGTCCTTTCTCAAACTAACCAAAAGTAAAAGAAAGTAGACTGTATTGAACAACATTAGAGAAAATAATCAGGTATCATCGCAGACATCACTGAAATCCAGATGATAATCCAGGACTACTTTGTAGACTTATGTTCTAATAATTTGGAAAATCTAGAAATCACAGAAAAATGACTAGGCACATATGATCCACCCATTTTTAACCAGGAGGATGTGTAATGTGGTGTTTCTCATCTGGGGATTTGAGCTCGACCCCAACCCGTTAATTCGGGGCTGTGAGTCTGAGATCTCCCCAACCTGGAATTGAGCTTACCCCCAACCTGTTAATTCAGGGCTGCGTGGGCCTAGTTCTTCCAATCCAAGAATCAAGCCAGGTGTCTGTCTGCTTATCCAGAGATCTGGGTTTTTCCTTGGTTATGCAAATGAGTTTGAGCCCAAGCTCCCTCCAACCTGGAGGTCTGAGCTCCGCTCCTCTTTGCGGATGAGATGCCACTTTATGCGACCACCAAGAATTAAGTTTGTGTGCTTTCTGTCTGTACTCTTGATGTATTTCTATTGTATGACCACCAGGTTCTAATATATTTAATTATCTATAATAAAACCAGTTCAATGGCCCTGTGGAATCTAAAGCCAGAAACTAGCTAAGCTGGTAGGATGAGCCCAGTTGAAGTTTAAAGAAGATACTAGGACAACATAACTTTATGATCAGGCACACCTAAAGTTAAAGAATTTTTAACATTAGCTTTAAGACTTTTAGAATACCTTCCCCTACCTATAGATAAGATTAATCAGTAGTTGAGATAACTGATCTTCCCTAGGTGATTCCTTTACAGTTAATTACTGGAAATTCTTTGTTATAGTTAAATCCTAACATTCTTTACTGTTAGTTACTGGAAATTCTTTATCATGGCTAATTCCTGAAATTCCTTATTGAGCTAATTACTGGAAACCTGATAATCAATTACTGGAAATCTTTATTGTATAGATAATTCCTGGAAACCCTTTATTGTAATCTTCTTTTCTGAAATTCCTTTATGTTACCTCCCTAAGAAAAAATGTGAATTACTGTGCTTGTTGAAATGTATAAAAAACCATACTGAGAGAAGTAAAATTAGAACAGTAGAAAGATTTTTCTACAACCTGACTCGTGTGTGGATTATTCCTGTCGTCGACGTTCCCTTCAGCACCAAAACGGGAAGAACTTAACATCTTTGCTGAAGCTGGCCTTCAGCAGTGTAACACATAACACATGATGTCGATCAACAACACTGAAGCTCTAGTAACAGTCTTCCAGCAAATAAAATTGCAAACTACTCTCCACGGGCAGACCCTGGTCCGCCTGCCCAGCTCTGAGAGCCCCTCTCTCCTCAGAGTGTGTCTGCCTCCCCTTTGCAGGGTCTTGTGCTGGGAACGCAGTGTCTGAATCCCACAGCTGCCCTCTCCATGCCCATGGGCAGCAGTGTCCCACCAAGCCTGGGGTCTTCACCTGCTTCCTGTGGAGAGAGGATCATCCTTGCAGTGCAAGATCTGGCTCTGGAGACAGGATGTGCTCATGATGACCGCAGACAACCATGGAAAGCTTCACGTCTGCATTTTCTGACAGGTGTCATGGGGTCTCGCTCCTGAATGAAGGCGCCACTGAGGTGTGGTGCTACTGCATCACCCACCAGCTCTTGCACAGCGCCTGCACACAGGGAAACGTGCTAGTAGCTGAAATATGTGTGATTTGTCTGTTGAGTTTTCTTCCATAAAGCGGAGGAAAGAAACATGTCCATCCTGAGTAAATTTTGGCATAAAAGTTGGTGAACAGGGGCTGGTATTGTGGTTCAGTGGTAGAGCTCGCTCGCCTAGCATGTGCATGGGCCCAGGTTCGATCTCTCACCACCACGTAAACATAAATGCATCACATTATGTAAAACTAAAGCAAATAAATAAATATTATAAAAAAAAGTTGGTGAACAGCCTAAATAAGCACGTGTCTGATGGCCACCAACCCTGTGACTACATCTAGTGTCACCTTGAATACTCTGTGTGAATCACCTACAGACCCTCTCAGCTGAGGTTGGAAATTTCCCTCCTCAGGAAGGGTCTATAACCTGGACTACAACCCACCTTCCATGCAGGACACTGGGGCCATCCCTGGTGAGCCATTGTCCTGCTGGAGCAGCTGCCTGGCCAAGTCTCCCTGGGTCAGGCAAGGCCAGCCAGTGCACTCCTCAAAACCAGGAGGGGCCACCAGGTTCTGGAGGGAGATGAACACAAACTATTGATGTTCAGGCTCCCATAGTGATGTGCACACTCATCTAGTGATATGCACACTCATCAATGCCAGAGGGACTGCAAATTGTTGCAATCCATCTGGAAAGCAATATGATGATTCCTCAAAAAACTAGGAATGTTCTTTGTCAAACTTGTCTAGTATGAGATGACTGTATTTGTATGGGTTGTTCTCTGTGTCTTCTTTTCTGTACCATTGGTCTATGTGTCTGTTTTGGTGCCAATACCATGCTGTTTTTTGTCACTACATTTTAAGTTGTAGTATAATTTAAATTCTGATTTTCTGATGCCTCTTGCTTCACTTTTCTTGCGAAGATTGTTTTGGCTTTTCTGAGTCTCTTATTATTCCAAATGAATTTCATGATCATTTTTTTTTTCTATTTTTCTTAAGGATGCCATTGGGATTTTAATAGGAATTGCATTACATATGTATAATGCTTTTGGTTGTATGGCCATTTTGACAATATTAATTCTGCCTATCCAGGAGCATGGAGATCTTTCCGTCCTCTAAGGTCTTCTTCAGTTTCTTTTCTTACTGTTTTTGTAGTGTTCATTGTAGAACTCTTTCACCTCTTTTGTTAGATCAATTCCAAGTATTTCTCTTTTATTTTCTTTTTTCCTTTTTTTTTTTTTTTTTTTTGAGGCTTTTGTGAATGAATAGTTTTCCTGACTTTTCTTTTGATGATTCAAATTTGGTGTATAGAAATGCAATTAATTTGTATATGTTAAGTTAGTATCCTGCTACCCTTCTAAATATATGTATGTATTCTAGAAGTTTTCTAGTGGGTTTGTTTTTTTGGGGGTCTTCTATCTTCTCTATGTAGTACCATGTTGTCAGCAAACAGAGATAGTTTGAGCTTTATATTCTATTCACGCTTCCTTTTAATTTCTTTTTTTTTTTTTTGCCTAATTGCTATGGATAAAATTTCAAGGACTATGTGGAACAGAAGTGGTGAAAGTGGCATGCTTATCTTTTTCCAGTTTTTAGAGGGAATGCTTTCAGTTTTTCTCCACGATGTTGGACTTGTGTTTTTCTTTTCTTTTTTTTTTTTCTTCCTTTTCCTTTCTTTCTTTCTTTTTTTTTTTTTTTTTTTTTTTTTTGTACTGGGGATTGAACTCAGGGGCACTCGATCACTGGGCCACATCCCCAGTCCTTTTGTATTTTATTACAGACAGGGTCTCACTGAGTTGCTAAGTACCTCGCCATTGCTGAGGCTGGCTTTGAACTCATGATCCTCCTCCTCAGCCTTCCAAGTATTGGGATTACAGGCATGCACCACTGTGCCTGGCTTGGATATGGGTTTTTATATAGAGCTTTTACAATATTGAGGTATCTTCCTTCTATACCTTGTTTTTCCTGATTCTCAACACTGGTATCACTATGAACTTTCCTCTTATAAATTCCTTCATAATTCCCAAAGATTTTGATATGTCATATTAATATTCTCATGTACCTCATACTAATTTTTATATGTCATCCCTTATGTCTCCTACTCTCCTTTTATCATTTAATAACATATTATTTAGTCTTTATGTGTTAAAGAAGTTTCTATATTTTATCTTATAATTGACTTCTAACATATTCCATAATGACATGAAGAATGCAAGGTATTATTTCTCTATTTTTTTTTTGTATTTGGTAGGAGTTTCATTGTGATCTGAGACATGGTCTATTTTAGAGAAGGATCCATGTGCTGCTGAGAAGAAAGTGTATTCAATTTTGATGAATGAAATATTCTATACGTTTGTTAAATCTTTGATTATATATATATTTTAGCTCTAAAGATTATTTATTTAGTTTTTGTTTAGAAGATCCATCTAGTGGTGAGAGGCATGTTAAAGATACCCAGCATTCATTCCAATAATTTTTTCCCCTATATCAAAGATACAGCCAGTGCAGTGGCCATTTAGCTGAGAAATAAAGATAGCCATATTTTGTTGCCTATGACAATAAATTATTTGTTAAAGACTCTCCTGGTTTTCAGACTTGGTGGCCACCTTGCATAATTCTTGCTCTTTTCTGGGAAGAACAACAAAATTTATTTCTTCTTAAAAATATGTGTATTCCTTCATGCACCATGCCTGTCCCCAAGGAGGGTCCTTCATGGATCCTGGAAGTGACTTGTGGTTGCAGCTTCCTGCTGGTGAGAGAGCAAAGCTCCTACTTCAGCACTCTACTGGTGCTGAAACCCTTCATTTGCTTTCTAATGCTGTCCAGTGAATCCCCATCAGGTCACCACCTTATATATTCTGTAGGCTCATGAGTCCATCTCCCTTGCACTACTGCACAAACCCTTCTTTTTCCTGTCCCTCTGTCCCTTAAAATGAATGTTTCCTGGCCACATTGGTGGGAATATACAGTGCATCTCCTCATCCTCTTGATCACAGAGAAAGGACACTGTTTACTTCCTATTCAGTGCAAATGCCCAGATAGTATCTGTGGACGGTGAGAACCTTGATGTGCTGCTCTGGGCACTGTGTAAGGACGGAAGGGCATGGGGATGGGGGGAAGTCAGATAGGTACATAAGAATCAGTTTCCTGTGGAACCAGGCATAGGGGAAACCAAGCCCTTGTGGATTAAATTAGAGAATTTAAAGTAGTGTTGCTATGGAGACAGGTTCCACAAACCAGAAAAAGTAGAGAATTGAGGTTGTTGTGGAAAATTTTGAAGAGGAGAGTGTGTGCTTTTTCAGAACTACAATCTCCAGATTTCTTTCTCTTTATTCTAAGGTAATCATTGCCCTCAGAGTTTGGGGTGAGGTATCAAGGCAGTGGAACCCCTGAGGGCACAGTCCTCTCCATCCTCCTCTCATTTCTCCCTTCCAACAATCACAGCTGCATCAGGGTTGGCAAGTCTCAGCCCGTGTGCCCTGTGTGAGCTTACCCAGTCATGAAAGGACCTTTGCAAGGCAGTGTAACAAGACACAAACCCCTTTCCCATCACTTTGAGAGCACAGTTCTTATGTCATGTTCAAGGCCTTTAAATACAAAGCAATAAGAACAAAACCATTTCTGGTTTTCTTCAACAAACTCACTAGTTTTACCAGGAATTTAAAGAAATTAAAGTTATATTGAAACTATTTTTGACAGAAATAAAACTAAAGAAACATTGATAAGAGGGGGAGAAACCTCTTCCTGAGACAGAAGGTCTGCTTAATTTTTGCACCAGAATCTCCCAGGATGGAACAAGTGAATGCTGTAAGTCGTCTCTCCCAAAGCCCACGTGTCTGAAACAAGTCCTTGTCCAGTCAGGAGACTGTTTTCTTGATGACAGAGTGAGGGCAGAGGCAAGGAAATATTTTCTACTGTGCAGAAGGAGGAAAACACGTGGCAGTGAGGACCAGGAGCTCTGGCACAGAGGTCAGCTGGGAGGACGTTCATGGAGCACTCTGCAGCTTCCAGTGTTTGAAATCATGTGCAGCCACAAGGACAAGGCTGACCAAGACCTGAACACTGTCCCCAGAGTGCATGCACACTGGGGTGTCCTGCAGGTCACCCTGAAGCCCAGGTGAGGGCAGTGACTCCAGGGAAGTTTGAGCAGAGCAAGATACAATCTACACCAGGCCACATTTTCCCTGGTCACCTGAAATTTCCAAAACTGTCTTTGCAGAGCACACCAGGAGGGTCTTGGCAGTGTTGATTATGAAATCCCTCAGTTTTTTTCCAGTGGCTTGCAGCAGCCATGCGCTCAGGTACACCTGAGCTCCGGCCAAGTGCCTGAGCCCTGTGACCCCAGAGACAAGAGCCTGCATTCTCTGGGTGAGGACAGTGAAAGGGAAGCATGAAGAATAAATATGAGTTTGATTAAAAAGACAATTTATTTAGTTATAAGTCTGATATGTGCAGGTCTGCAGGTGGAGGAGGGGAATGACTTAAACCTGTAGCATTTGAGTGTTAAAGAGGTTGGATATGCACTACTTGGCTTCCTCCCCACTCCAGAGACAGTCCTGATGAGAATCCAGGAGTCTGTGCATTGTCTGGTGGGAAAAGACTATCCCAGGTACCCTCAACTTCTCAGATCTGACTGCAGTGACTAGAGCAGAGGCATTTCTCCCCCCATGTTTAAAGCTCTGCCTCTGTTTCCTGTGAGAGTGGGTTCCTGTTACATCAGAACTGTGCTATTCAGATGACAGTGGCAGGAGCACTATCACACAACACACTTAGTGTTGCTTCCTGGGGACTCTTCTCTGGAGAGGAGACTGCAAACCCTGAACACCAACACAGACTCTCTGTGCACCTGTCCCTTTATCTGGCCTTGCATTCAGTTTTTCCTGAGTTTCCCCTGCAGGTTCCTGAGTTTCCTGAATGTTCTGAGCTCCCTGCTGGCCCTGAGATCCCAGTTTGGTCCTGTGATCCCTCTGATGGTGCTGAGATCCCTGCTGTCCCTGAGCTCCCCTGCTGGTCTTGAGCACCTGCTGTTCCTGAGCACTGTGCTGGTCTTGATGCCCCTAAGGTTCCTGAGCCTCCTGCTGGTCTGAGATCTCTGTCATGGTCTTGAGCTCCCCCTGCTGGTCTTGAACTCCCTGTCTTGGTCCTAAGTTCCCTCTGCTGGTCCTCAAAGTTCTGATAGTTTGAGCTCCTGTAAGAGCCTTAATGAGGAGGTAGCTAAGATGGCGGCAGGATGAGAGCCATAAAGAAGCATTTAAATGTTTTCTCCTGACATTCATGCAATACACTAAGAATCTTTCTGTGCCCATGAACACTGTGTGACACACCTGTAAGTTGAGCTGTTGACACGTGTATACTTGTTAAGGTGAAGGGTATTTACCTGGGTGAGGTTGGCTAGAGGGAGGTTGGAGTTGGAGTTGGAGTTGGAGTTGGAGTTGGAGTTGGAGAGGTTGTTGAAGTTGGAGAGTGAAGTCAGCAGAAGAAGCAAGAATAAAGAACCTACTTATTCTCAGTTTGCCTCCGAATTCTTTCCTGAGGTATTGTTGCTGCAGGCAGGCAGCAGCTGCAGGTGGCAACAAGCTCCCTCTGTTGGTCTTGAGCATCCTACAGACCCTGAGCGTCCTGCTGGTCTTGATGCCCCTACTGATACTAAACTCTCCTGCAGGTCCTGAGGTCCCTCTGCAGGCCTTGAGCACCTGCTGGAACTGAGAACCTGCTGGACCTGATCTGTCTCTGGGAACTGATATCCCTGCTGGGTCATTTGTTTCCTGACAACACACATCCCCTATGTGTCTCCCAGTGAAACCATGAACAATCCTTCAGCTTTCAGGCAATGAAACTGATGAAAATTCACTTTGGTGTGTTTGTGGTGATTCTGATTCTTGATTCAAGCATTGGGTTATAGGAAGTGATGCTACCACCAGTTATCCAACCTACCCACTGCAGGTCCTGGCCATGTTCAAGTGGCCATGATCACAGCAGAAGGAGGCAGATGGAGAAGTGATGGGATTCCTGCTGGCCCTGGCTTGGGGGACCTGTTTACCTTGCTTCTTCTGTTGCATAGATATGGATGGGGACATGTGTGCCTATGTCTGGCCCTCAACTTGAGTGTGGAAGCATGTAGGTCCTGTTCACTTCCATGGTAGCTTTAGAAATAGCAACAGCAAATTGGTTCAGGAGGATTGATTAGAAGGAAGACTGTGGCCACAGGGCCAAGGGGAGAACTTGACTCTGACTCTAATCATCCCTGGGGTCTGGAGTCCTTGTAGACTGTGTCCTGATTGCCCTGTTGATGACTTCCACAGCAGAGAGAATGGGTTGGGCACAGGGGTAGCTGCTTCCTGGCCCAGAGCTCAGCAGGCTCAGTGATGGAGGGACTTCTGGGTCACCCACTCAGCAGCCATAGGCACAGGGGTCCTCACACTTGCTATCCTGGGAAGACAAGGTCCTGGATGACCCTCATGTCTCCCCACTTCCCCTCCCAGGATTTTGGTGCACACTTCAGGTTGCAGGGCCCCCTGGAGTCTCAGGCATGTCCTGGGTAGCCAGGCTCCTGTTCTCAGATGCCAGGTCTGGGGTGGGCACACCTGGGCGAGGACAGGGCTTACTGAGTGGGCTGCTCAGAGGTTTCCTTGCCACTCACTAGTGCTCAGATACTGTGGTGGCACAGCCTGGCTGCCTGTCCCCTGCAGCAACCTAGCCTGATCCTCAGCCCACTCCTTTTGTTAACAAGCAGAAAAAGTGCCAGAGGACCAGTGCTGAGTTTCAGGACTCCTTGGGTACATGGAGGACCATGACCCTGAGGTTCATCAGGTGTCTAGGGCACTAACCCTGGACTAGCTTCCTGATTGTTGTACTGAGAATCCCAAGGACAGCCCTATTCAGGCAATCCCACTAAAGTCCCTTCCCTGAGTTGATGAAAAGACTCATCAGGGTTTTTTGAGCTTCCTCAGCATCTGACCCTGGTGAACACAGAGCAGTCACTTCAGCCTCAGTAAAGCTGCTCTGTGTTAGTGTGTAAATGCACTTGTGTCAGAATACATATGACTGGGACTATGTATAATAGGAGTGGTGAATGGGCCATCTATGTCTTGTTCCTATATCTGAGGGAATGTTGTTAGTTTTCCTCATTCAGTATGATCTTTGCCTTGGGTTTGGAATATATTGCCTTTGCAACATGATTTCATCTCACTGCAGGCTGAAGGACAATTTCCAAAAACACAAATGATAATAAATTCTGGTGAGTATTTTGGAAGAAATTACACTCATTAAATTTTGGTAGAACTGCAAAATTACCACAACTGTAACCTGTCCACCTTATGCATTGAATGTAGCCCTCACTGCTCTGCCACTGCAAGTTAATTTTAATATGGACATGTTTTTTCCTCCTCTTGCTCTCTTCCTGCTCTTCCCTCATCTCCTTCCTCCCTAATCTTAGAAGACACAGGATTATCTTTCTTCCCCACCCTATGCAGAGCTATCTGTCCTTGAGCACACACCCACCATAGGAAAAATTAATCCAGACTTTGGAGATGGCACCCGAACATCCCAGAAATGACTGTCCCACATCAACCAGTGAATTACAACTCCATCAGAACATGTAGCCTTTGAGTCACCTCTGTAAAAGCCCTTGCTTCTGCTGATGGGCAGAATCACAGCTTTGGGACAGGCTCCCCTGTGTTTTTCCTTTGCTAGCAAACAATAAACCTTTTTCTTTTTTCTCCAATCCCTGTCCTGGTTATTGAATTGGCCCTGAGGACAAAGACGGGACTTTCAGCAACACTTTAGTGAGGAAAATCACAGTGCCTTGTGCCCCAGATCCTGGACATGGAGCTCCAGGTCTTGTTTGCCCAGCTGGATTTCAGTCTTGCCATGGTCCCAGCCCTTCATTTTGTGCTTCTACTTTTCTGAAGGGAAATGTTTACTCTGTACCTTTATATACTAGATATATGTAAATTGATTTGAGTTTTAGAGCTCACAATGCTAGTTTGCTTGACTGTCAGAGGAGACTTTAGACCCAGACTTTTGGGCAATGCTTGAACTACTGAGACTATGGGGACTCTTGGAAATGGACTAAATGTATTTTAAATTTTGAGGTGGTCATAAGCTTCTGGGGGCCAAGTGTGGAATGTTATGGCTTGAATGTGAGGTGTCACCCCAAAAGCTCATGTATGAATGCAACCAGGTTTAGAGTGGAAATGATTAAGTTGGGTTAAGAGCACCTTAGCTCATCAGTGAATGAATCTCCTGTAAGGGATTTAACTGGGGGTAACTGAAGGAGTGCAGGGTGTGGATGGAGGAGGTGTGCATTGGGGGTTTACATTGGGGTATATATTTGTATCTGGTGAAGGAGTCTCTCTCTCCTTCCTTATCATCATGTGAGCTGCTTCCCTCTACCACACTCTTCCATCATGATATTTAGCCTCTCCTTGAGAAGTGAGAAATGGAGTTGACTGTCCATGGACTGAGACCTCTGAAACTTTGACCACTCAAATCAACTTTTCCTCCCCTAAAACCTTTCTGGTCAGATCTTTTAGTCACATCAGCTAAAAACCTAACTAAGACACCATCATATGACCCAGGTACTCCATGTTTTGTTATAGTCCAAAGGATGTACAATAAGCATACTGCAGTAATACAACCACATAAATGTTTGTAGGAGAAATCACAGTACCTGAAATGATAGAACCAGCCTAATGGCTGTTATCAGATGAATGGTGTATATACAGAGTGGAATTTTACTCACCATAAAAAGGAATTAAATGAGAGTATTTTTGGTAAAATTGTGGAATTGGAGAACATTATGGGAAATGAAATAACTGAGATTCAGAGAGTCAAGGGCTGAGGCCTTTCAGAAAAGGAAGCTACAGCAAACAAAAGGGACAGAGGGACATCTAAATAGAATGGAGAGCAGGAAGTAGAGGATGGAAACAGAGGGCAAAGTAGGAGGGAGGTAAAGGTGGAAAGGAGGAAGGAAGTTGACCAAATGCCCCATGTGTAGATGTGGACACACCACAGTAAATTTCATGTAAATACCTATTACTAATGTAAAGAAAAAAGTGTAAACAAAAGAAGGGAGATAAGCACAATAGAGAAAGGAGAACGTGGAGGTAGAGAGAAGGGCAAGGGAAAAAAACAAAGTTGGAGTAAATTTTATTGTGTGATTGTGGAATTATGTCAATATGAACCACAATATTAAGTATAAGTATGAGGCCTGAATAAAAAAAATTAAAAAAATTACCACAAAAAACAAATCTGAGAATTCCTATCTTCAGAGACAGCACAGATTACTACAGACCACAAGTCCATAAATATCTCTGGAAAAACACACAAGAGGCCCCCAGATGGATGAAATGAGTCCCCACCCCCTCTGCACCTGCTCCTAGCTGACACAGAGCTCCCTGTGTGTTGAGCGACCCCCTGCTGGCCCTGAGTGACCTTCAGGGAAGGTTTGTGTCTGGGCTCACACTGAGGTCCCCTCACTGTGTCTCTAGCACAGTAATAGGTGGCTGTGTCCTCGACTCTCAGACTGCTCATTTGCAGGTACAGCATGTTCATTGGAGTTGTCTCTGAATCAGCTGGTGAAGGGTGGCTGGTGAATCAGCCCTTCACAGAGTTGGCATAGTAAGTACTAACTCCACCACTACTAATGTAGGAGATCCACTTTAGCCCCTTCCCTGGAGCCTGGCGGACCCAGTTCATCTCATAGCTGCTGAAGGTGAATCCAGAGGCTGCACAAGAGAGTCTCAGAGACCCCCCAGCTGCACCAGGCCTCCCCCAGACTCCACCAGCTGCACGTCACCCTGGACACCTGCAAACACAGAGGCAGCCTGGTCAGGATACTGTCACTCATCCACTCTTTCTCTCACTTCTGTCCACTCACACACTCAGGATCTCTGGTTCTCCATTAATTACCTTTTAAAACAGCCACAAGGAAAACCCAGCTGAGCACACTCTCCATGGTGAGCAGCTGTGTTCAGTCCTGACCACTGAGTGGTATGAGCTGGGAGTCCAGGACTGGGTTTCTCTGCAGAGCTTCAGGTCAGGGTGGGCTGGTTTTCATGAGCAGAGGGAGGCCCTATTTGCATGTCCTCCTGCTATATAGCAGCTCTGTGTGGAGGCCCAGGTAGAGCAGCACTGAGGGCAGATGGGAGTGTCATGAGTTAGAACTCTGTACATAGTAGCATTAAGGGAATACAATTACTTTTGCCTATTTTTTTCTGCCACATCTCTCTCTTTACCTATGGATGAGCAAGGCTCTCTGAGGGTGGATGGCACAAGGCGATTATTCTCTAGGGAGGTGTGGCATGAAGATAGTATTGGGATGGTTTGTCATTGTTTTTTCTGTCCTTGGAGTTCTTTTTTACATCTCATATGATGACTAAGACTAATGCAATATTGCTAAGGAATGAGTATATATATATATATATATATATATATATATATATACTGCACTGAATATATATAAACTGCACTGAGGTGGACTCTGTGGCAACAGATGTGAAAGTACAAAGTCCCAGATAGAGTTTTCTCTGATGAACTTAGAATGCTATGTTGCAAGGCCCTAAGACTTCAACCCAGGAAACCCCTGAGATCTTTTCTCAGAAGTCAGAAGAGGCAAGGCAGAAAAATGCCTCTAGGTTAATTCTTCCCACTGTCAAAGGGTTCTTTAGATCTGCATATATAATTAGAGAAAGGCTCTAGTATCTCTCCACTGTATAACAAATTTTAAGCAGAAACACAAGGATAGTGCTTTAAAATCAGGCAGGAAAAATTAACTTCAATCAAGAAGATAAACAGGTGCTGTGGAGGAATGTCTTCAGAGAGTCCATGGCTCATAAAAAATAAATCAAACCTTGACTGGTTACTAAGCATTCAGATAATGTGTGACCACGGTCTCCACAAGGCCTTGAAATATGTTGGGTAAAAGACTAAATGTCTGGAACACAATCAACAGATGTTTTTTGCTACTTCTCTAAAATATTATAACTGTGATTTCCTTAGCTTCTCTTTATTGTAACCACAAAAGTTAATGTATACTGTCAAGAAATTTTACTATATAACATGGAATGTGAAAGTAAAGCTTTGGGATTCAGCCCCTGACTTGATTGTTTGTGTGTTGTTTCTCTGCCGCTCTTGCCGACTCCTCACCATCCATTCATGACTCTACACCCCCTGCTGGAGCTGGCCTCTAGCATTTTTCTCTTTGGCATTATCACCCAATAATTTTTTTACACGTGCACAAAATCATGATACAGGGACAATGTTAACTCGATAGTGTGAATGTAAAATCACAAACAGAAGCATGAGTGGTGATTCACTGTGTCCAATAGCAGATATCTGGCAAGAGAAAAGTTGATTATTTGTGCTTTTGCTATCACCCTGGACAAGACTGGTCCCCTGACCCTCCTCCAGCACACAGGCGGACACACCTGATGACATCCTCAGAGCACCAATTTGTGGATGACCTAACACTTGATGGGAGCATTGCAGGGCCTCTTGAGGTTCTATAAGTTAGAGAAGGAGAGGAAACCCCACAGGCTTACAGGAAGCCCCTCACTCTTAGCTCCCTCTGTGCACCTGCTCCTTGGTCACTTATGTTGCTCAGGGTTCCCCAGTTCACTTGCTTGTCTGAGCTTGTCATTAGCTCCATCTCTCTTCCTGAGCTTCCCATGCTTGTCCTGATGTTCTGCTAATGATTCTGATCTTCCTGGTTGTCCAGTGCTCCCTAATTGCCCTGAACCTCTGCTAGTCCTACCTCCCTGCTGGTCCTGAGCTTCCTGCTGGTCCTAATATTTCTGTTGCTCTTAGATACCATGCAGGGAGGCTTGTGCCTGGGGTCAAATCCAAGTTTCCCACTGTCGATCCTGCACAGTAATACAGGTTGTATCCTCACTGGTCTCAGAGCTCAACTGTAGGGAGAAATGATTCTTTCATGGGTCTCTGGACATGGTGACTCAACTCTTCAGGGAGGGGTTATGAGTTGTGTTTTCATTACCATCAATGAGCCCCATATACTGCAGCCCCTTCCCTGGAGGCTCAAGAAGGCTGATGATGAGGTCTTTCAGCTCAGGGATGGGGGCACAGTTTCCTGTAGGTGCCCCCCAGATACCAGGAGGTGCAGATCTTGTTCTCTGTCTCTGTCTTTCTCTTTCACTGAAATGTCCCCACCATGTTGAAGAAAGGATCTTCATGGTCACTCAGTCCATCTGCACAGCCAAAGCTTCTCAGAAGATACAAGTTCACCTGGACCCAGTCAGTTACTGGTGTCATGGCAGGTTTCTGTCAATGCCTCCCTCAAGCTCATGTGGACTGAGGGGCTACCTGTGCCAAGATTAAGTCTCTTTACACAATACCCTGTGACTTACCCACCATGACCTCGTTTCACTGATTCCTGGATTGTGGTGAGATTTGCTGGGAGTGGTGGTGGCAAGCAGAGCCCAGCCCCGAGTAAACCACCTAAAAATTTACCAGTGTTTAACATCTCTTTGCCACTGTGACCATACTTCTGATGAGTGCAATGTAGAGATTCCAAATCCTCTTTGCTTTAGAATTATCTCCTGGACCAGCTCCTGGGTGCTAGAGCCTGCAGACAACCCCTGCCTCATGTGGTGGGACATCTGTTTTCCTCCATTATTGTGGCATTTTCTATAAAGCCCTATCCTTTTTCATGAAAGATATCATGGTGTTGAAAGAGTTAACTTTGACTTCTACTTGCTGTTCAGTTCTTTACTCACATATATGGCCACCAGGTATTGCTATTTCAATTATTTAGATCCAGACTAACTCTGTACATTTATCTTTTCTTGAAAGGAGTAACACAAATATTTTTCTATAAGTACTTAATTTCTAGTTAATAAGCTTTAAGAGTCTTTTTGTGATTAAAAAAAAATTTCTCTTACTTTTAAAGTAGATATAAATCCCTTAGAGCAAAAAGTCTTTCATCCAGCCTTGTCTCCCTCTTTTCCCTGCTTCTAGGTTTTATAAACAACTGCTATAAAAGAAAAAACAATAGTGCTGTGGAATCCCAGACAGAGAAAGTTGACTTTTATCAGACAGCCTGAATAGTATGCAGAGAAAACAGTTTCAGGGAATCGTGAGAGATAAATTTTCACCCAAACTAATTAGATTAATAATGATGAAATCATAATATGCCCAGGCAGTCACGTACAGGGCCTTGAAAAGGTGCAAGTGACCTCAAAACCTTGAAATATATAAAATAAGAAATTTAATATGTCTAAAAATTAAGTCATGTCTGTAATGTAATCACCAAAGAAAGTCTAAACAATCTGTGCTGCCAAATATTGTGCTTAAAACCTACAACAAAGTGAAAAGTAAAGAGAGAAGATTCCACAGCCTGACTCCTGTGTCGTTGTGTTATTTTCCCCATCGCTGCTTCTCTGACTCTGTACTTTGCTGAGCGCTTGCGTTGTACCCCCTGACTGGGGCTGGCCCCCAGCACTCCATATTTAAATTTTCTGCTATTTACGATTCACCATGCCCTGTATTGCCTTTTTGCACAACTGATGATGCTTGAAGTGTAAATGGTGCAGAGGTTTTTGTTCTCATGTGTGTTTGCATTGGCTGCAGCTCTGCTTCCTGAGAAGTGCACAGGCCCTTTTGCCTTTGTGTACACACAGGCCATACTGGAACTTCCCAGTGAATGAGAAGATTTGTGCTTTTTATTTATTTTATTTATTTTATTATTATTTTATTGTTATTTATTATTTTATTTATTTATTTATTTATTTTTTTTTTTTTTTTGGTAAGTGTGCATGTTCTCCATAGAGCTGCTCCTGACATTTGCAGTGTGGGTAGCTTGAGGTCAGCAAGGTTGTTCTGCTGTTTTTGCAGGTTTCATCTTGGACACAGGCTAAACGTGGGAATCTCAGTGGAGCAGGGCTAAGGAGCTGGGGACACAGAGAGAACCAAATTGGAGTCATTTGTGTAGCAAGATTTTGACCTTTCTCTTGAGAAGTTCCATCATCTGCTCCTATGGGTCACGTAGGTGTGACCATCTTGTGCACAGCTGATATTGTGCTTGCACAAGAGTGTATGGATCTGAGTATTATTGTGCATATTGACCCAGAAATGCTCTCTGTGTTTGTGAGTTTATTCAATCCACCTCCTGCTAGAAACATAAATAATTGTACATTTTACTGTTTTTACATTTTTGCTTGAGAAATTATGTTGTTTGGTAGTGGACCTTTAGGATATTAATGTTAAAGACTTTAAACATGATGCTATTGTCATTTTGAGATTTATTGGGGCACCATGGAATTCAGGATATGTGTTGCTGCCTGAAGCAATTGTCGCTTGGAGCAACGACGCTGCGGGAGAAAACTCGGAGGCAGGATGAAAATGAAAAAAGTCTTTTATTCTTCTTCTGTCTCCAGCTTTAGCAACCTCTCGAACTCTAACCGCTCTGACTCCTTTCAACCAGCAACCTTATTCTTCTTCCAACCTAACCGAACCTCACCAGGTTATATACATTTAGCTGTAACAAGGACAAGTGCTTACAGCTCAAGCTTACAGGTGGGTCACACAGTGTTCACAGGATACAAAGATTCTTTGAATAATGTATGAATATCAGGTGGAACTTAAACATCTTTTATGGCTCTCAGCTAACTGCAATCTCAGCTATCTCCTTGATTAGGGCTCCTTCATTTCCCCCATTTTGTTTTAAAAGAGGGGATGTTCTAGGACGTCCATGTGCAACCAACATTCTAACCCGTCATCGGACAATCAAGGCTGTGCCCTTGACTCCCGTCCTAGGTTGATATGTCGGCCACATGAGACTGTCCTGTGTGACTGTGCCATGTCTTAGGTTGTCCCCCTCTGGGGATCCCACCCATCATAGGCTAAACAACCATCCAATCAAGCCCTTCAGGAACAACTGTGTGTTGACTAACAGCCATCCGATTTTGAGGAGATGCTGCGGCTTTAAGGCAGAAAGCCTACTGCTGATGAGCCAAGTTCCATAGTATCAAGATCTTTGCACAAATCAGCTGCCCTAAGTTTCATCAAGTAACACACTGAGTTCTTAAGACAAATACACGCAAGGCATTGTCCCATAATGTCCCAAAATAATGAAAAATCAAAATGTCCATAAGTTATAACACATTGATCCAGGAGGCCGCATGCATGCAGAGCAGAGGCCACAGTGCTGGTGAGGTTGTTCGATGATTGAGCAGCAGGGATGCTTGCAGTGACCGCGGTCCCTACAGTTGTAGCAGCAGCAGACTTTTTTATGTCTAGACAATGCACCGGCAAATCTTCAGGGACCGCTACCTAAAAACTGAAAGCATCCATTATTAAGGGAAAGGCAGTGCTATTCCAGCACTGAGATCAGGTGGTGAGCTGTCAGACTCAAAAATAGAATTATTAGAGTAGAAAATTAAAGTTGATCTCTGCTCACACATATTGCTGCTTGAGCTTCCACAAACATAAGCTGGCAAAACATCAAATTCAGAATAAATCAAAGAAAAACTGAGGGTGTTTACTGCATTAAAGATAGATTAAGGAAAAGCTAAAGGCACTTTAGAAGAATAATTTGTTAGCTGGAAACCTCGAGTCTCTGCATACACAGCAATCCTATACCTGTTGAAATAATTCAAATTAATCAGCTATTATTCATAGCTGAAGAGAAGTCCCGGAGACACACTATAATTCAAAATTGATAGTCACTTTAATTGATTATCTAATGAGAATATTCTAAACTTAAATGTTATTTGGATCCATGTCTATCTATCTATCTATCTATCTATGTATATATATTTTTCTTTCTTTTATCTACCTATCTATCTATATATTTTTTTCTTTTTTTCTTTCTTTTTCTTTTCTTTTTTTTTCTTTTTCTTTTGAAAATAAAAAAGGTCTTGAAAACTCAACAGGTAAAGGTTCTTTGTTATTTTCTAATTCACATTCAGGTTGTCCCTGAAGAGTCACTAATTGACTTTCAGTATCTACTGGAATAGATTCTTTCAATATTTTGTTTTTAACCATGTCTATTGCCCCATGCCTTAAAATGTCCATTTTTTTTTTATTTATGCCAGAAAGTAATTTAGAATTCAAGGAATCTGAAAAGATATTCAGTTATTCTGTTTTTTGATCAAAGAAGTTTTCAACTTTATTTAATGACTCTTTGGAGACATTGATATTTTTCCCACTTGCAGTCTGAAAGGATATATAAAAAATACCACAATCTTTTATATTTTGCTCCATTTTATCTGCAGTTAACTGTTATTTATTAGAAAAATTAACATGACATGTTTCTTCAGCTTTCACAACTTCCAAACAAGTTAAATCTGATACACTTTCTTTAAATTGTGTGCTTCCCTCCTTAATAAACTGGCTGAGTAGCTTGAGATCTATATTGTGCTGATCAGTACATGCCAAGTCATTTTCATCTTCATGAACAGACACTGTATCATTTTTACTTGAATACTGTGATCAGATTCTTCTAATTTATAAGTATTTCTCTGGTCATTAGCACATTTATTATCATTTTCTGTGTTTTTCATGTAATTTTCAGTATTTTCTTCAATCAAAATGTGAGTATTCATTACAATATTATTTTGTAATATAAGTTGGCATTCATTATCTTTTTTGCTTATACTTTTATCATCATTATGACTTTCTATCTTAAACATTGAAACTATAGAATCATGACATTTACTTGAAGAGAAACTTCTGGGATCTACTTCTGCATAAGTCTCCTCTATATGTTCATGCATTTTAACTTTCAAAGACATATTTACTCTATTTGAGATGTTTAGTTTGTCCATGTAAATCATCACTTAGCCTGGGTAACACCCCAGTCTCATTAGAAACAACCTTTTTCTCATTATTATTCAGAGAATTCTCCATTTCTTCAAACTTTGGGACAGTTCTTCATCTCACATGCTAATAATTCAAACCCTTTACAGTCCTCTCTGTCCTTTTTCTTTTTTAATTTCTTTTTTTTTCTTTTTATTGAGACTGAGCTCCCAGAATCACTTTTTGATTCCTCTTCACTACTATTTTCATAATTCCTAACCGGCTTAGTGGAGGAGATTTGACTTTCACAGTTATTTGGCTCCTTCTTATTATATCACTTTTACTGGTATCATGAGTTTCAGCTTCTAAGGAGACTACATACTCCTCAGCTAATTTTAATAAGTTTCTGATGGCTTTTGCAGCTCTTTCTTTTCAATTTATATTACTACTCTTCTTGCTGGTCTCAACTGAGTCAGAGGCTATGCTTTCTTATTCACTTTCTTTACTATCCACGGAGTCCGCGATATTGAAAAATTCATCCATTGCTTTTATTATCCGACTTTTTGTTATTTTCGCTCCCATTTCTTTTTTTATTTTCTTATTTCTTACCTGCCAGGCCGAATTCCCCATTAGGGCCACCACTTGTTGCTGCCCGAAGTGATTGTCGCTTGGAACAACGACGCCGCGGAGAAAACTCGGAGGCAGGAAGAAAAAGAAAAATGTCTTTTATTCTTCTTCACTCTCCAGCTTCAGCAACCTCTCAAACTATAACTGCTCTGACACCTTTCGAACAGCAACCTTATTCTTCTTCCAACCTAACAAACCTCACCCAGTTATATACATTTAGCTTTAACAAGGACAAGTGCTTATAGCTCAAGCTTACAGGTGCGTCACACAGTGTTCACAGGCATACAATGATTCTTTGATAAATGTATGAATATCAGGTGGAACTTGAACTTCTTTTATGGCTCTCAGCTAACTGAAATCTTAGCTATCTCCTTAATTAGGGCTCCATCAGATTATGGTATTAACTAATTTCAACCAATCTCACTTACATTTTGTCTTTGTAAAATTCAGAATCACCAATGGTAGGACCAGAATCATAACTGTGGAGAAATTTTATATAATGTGTGTAACTTATAACATGAGGAAATCAGGGTGGGGTTCCCTCAAAAGAACAGGGATGCAGCCACAGTTGGACTCAGCTATCCTGCCTCTTGGTATTTATCCCAAAGACCTAAACTCAGTACACTACTGTTGGGAATTTCTGGGTGCTGTCTGCCAAGGGGATGGGCTCTGATTGCTTACCACACCCTGTGGAGGACCAGGGCTAATTAGGGAGTGTGGCTATGACGTATCCTGAGAATTTGGAACCACCCTGCTGGTCATTGATTGGTTATGTTTAGGCCTTTATAAGTTCAGTCCATCTTTAATAAAGTTGAGTTCTGGCATCGCTTCCTACCAAACTCCCCGTGTGTGACCTGGTGTCCATCAAACAGGCAGAGAGAAAAGGCACTCCGGCAACTTTTGCCCGCTAGGCCTATATTCGCCAGGTAGGCTACTTTAACTCTTTCTGCTGGTCAGAGAGATCCTCCTTTTGGGCCCAAAAGAAGGGTTGCTTTAGACCTCGGTCCCTTTAATAAGTAAAGCGACACTTGGTGCCCATCATGGGGCACGACAACAAAAGAGAATTATTGACAGGCTTAGCAATCAGTTAGAGACACAACGTCTCTCTGGCAAAAGTATCCTCTAATATGGGGCAAGCTTTAATATTTAAGAAATCTCAGGACCCAGCCCTTGAGGCATGGCGATGTATTTTAAGGAAGCAAAGTTTCCATATTTCTGATTCTCAAGCTGAGAAAATTTGGAGCTCATTAACACGGGCGGCTCCCTGGCTCCCAAAGGCCAATTATAACACATGGAAGACATGGCACCATGAGGAAAAGCTTTGAAGGGAGAGAGAAAATGAATATGGGGAAATTCCACCCCCGGGAGTTTATCCAGCCTTATCCACCCTGAAAGCATGCTCTGTCATACAGTCAGTGAAAAAATCTTCAGAGGCCACAGATCAGGCACCTCAAATTATAAGAATTGAGGTCACAGAAAAAGCCCTATGGGAAAATAAAAAAATCTGAATCTCAACTCTCCCGGTACGTGGAATTAAACAGCCCCTCCCAGTCAATGGATTTAGAGAAGCCTAAACACTCCATAGAAGTAGAGAAATCTGGCCATCTCTCCCGCTCTGCAGAATTAAGAAAAACTAGCAGTCAGGGACCTACAGCTCCTCCTTTGAGAGCATTCAAAAATTCCCTGAGGGCAAAGGCCATCGGCCACATGGCTCATGACCCTGCGAGCGGGATCCGCCATTTTACGAGCCTGCACAGCCAGTACAAAAAATTCCCTCAGGGCCATCTGCACCGCTGCTTTTCCAGGATGTGCCAGTTCCACAGCAGCTACTACCGCCCCCTGGAGGGCTTTCACCTGTAATGGCGTTCCCAGTTAATCTAAACCCTGGAGGAAATAGACCAAATCTTTGGTACCAATGGGAGACTCAAGATTTAAAAGAATTTAAAAAAGGCAGTTTAAGAAGACAGTCCTAACTCCCCATGGGCAGAATGCATTTTATCAAGCCTGGCACATCAACAGTGCACGACAAAGGACTGGAAAGACTTAGCTAAAGCTGTGCTTCCAGGTCCTCTGTTCATAAAGTGGTGTGCATATTTTACTGATGAATGTCATATGCAGGCATAGAGAAAATGCTCTATGAATCCTCCCCTACCACTAACATTTGGAATGCTAGCAGGAGTTAATGACCAATATGCCATGGGCATTCAACAGGCAGCAATACCGGCCCCTTACCAGGAGCAGGTGCGGGCTTTAGGGCTGGCAGCATGGAAGAAGCTAGAAGAAGGCCCTACAGAGATTCCTATAGCTGAATCACTCAAAAAGTTAATGAGGATCTGGCCACATTTATTGAGAGAGTGGAACAAAGCCTTCAAAGAAAATTTCCACCTGGTACTCTGAGAGATCAATTTGCTAAAATGTGGGTTTGGGAAGGAATGACTACAGATCACAAGCTGGCCTGTGCTGGATTAAAGGATAGATCTATGGGAAGATGAATTATTGCAACCAAAGATGTTGGTTCTCATACTCATCAATCTCAAGCCTTAACAACAGACCTTAATGCCCATACTGAGGTACTAGCAACAGTTTTAAATGGAAAAGGGACCTGTTTTAAGTGTGGACGACAGGGCCATTTAAAAAAAAGACTGCCCCAATGGCCTTGATTTGCCTCCAGAATGCTCCCCTGGCCAGACTCAAAGTCCAGCTGCCCCTAGAACACTTTGTCCTAGGTGTAAAAGAGGATATCATTGGAGAAAAGATTGCAGATCTAAATATGATATTCAGGGGAAACCTTCAAACTCCTAAAGGGGCACCCTCCAGCCCCGTTACAACAAGGAGGTTCCCCTGCTTGCAGTCCCCCTAAGGTCCATTGGACAGTTCCTATGGTTCCAGGGATTAGACCAAAGATGGATATTTATATATCAGAAAATAAATTTTATTGCCTGATTGATACTGGGGCAGATTGTACTATACTAAGGAAGGAAGAGATCCCACCTCAGTGGAAACTAATTCCAGGCCCCAATTACTCGGGGTAGGTGGAAACACTAATTCAGAGGAAACCAGAGATTGGCTTAGATGGAGAGACATAGACGGAAAACAAGGGGATGTTCGCCCCCTTGTGGCCCCTGGATTAACCTCTAATTTATTAAGCCAGGACATCTTAGGAGAAGCTGAGGCTTACATTACTACAACCCATAGAGTGCTTCAAGGTGATATATTAATTAAAGATACAGGGAGAGAAAATTCCAACCATCAAGTAGGGTCTCACCCCCAATCCTAAGGGCCACTGCTCCCCAAGTTCCTGCTATTCAATGGCGAGATGGCCCCCCCCAATCTGGGTTGAGCAGTGGCCCCTTCCTACTGAAAAACTAAACCATTTGAGGGCAATTGTCCAAGAACAGTTAGCCCTAGGACACATTAGACCCTCTCTCTTAGCCCATGGAACAGTCCTGTTTCTGTTGTACAGAAGGCCACAGGGAAATGGAGGATGTTACAAGACCTCCAGAAAATTAATGAGAGGATGTTCATTGTTGGCACACCTCTGCGTGGCCTCCCCTGGATCCCTTCTATCTCAAGAGATTTAACCTTAATTGTGATTGACATTAAAGATTATTATTTTTCTATCCCTCTACATTCAGATGATTATGAAAAGTTTGCTTTTTTCTGTCCCTTCTATCAATTTTCAAAGGCCGGATATATGATATGAATAGATAGTTCTCCCTCAAGGTAAGGCTAACAGCCCAGCTTTTTGTCAACATTATGTTTCATGTCTCCTGTCACCATTAATGGAAAAAAATTGCAGCTCACCCTATATGTTTATATGGATGACAACATTCTGGGAGCTGCTGATGTCCAACAACTGGGCTCAGCTTACCTGGCCCTTCAAGAGCTCTTAGAGAAAGGAGGATTACACATATCCAGTGACAAGGTCCAAACTGTACCTCCCTTCAAAATATTGGTGACAAAACTTAGCCTAGACTCGGTCTGTCCTCTCAAATCTCAACTAGTCATTCAAAAATCTTATTCCTTGGCAGAGTTACAGAAGCTATTAGGAGAGCTAAACTGGTTAAGACCATGGCTGCATATCTCTACTGAGGATTTATTACCTCTCTTTGAGTTGTTATGGGGAAAATCCCCATCTGATGTGATTATACTAGAAGAAGGTCATCTGTCAATATTACAAAAAGTCCAAGATGCCCTCAATTTAGCCCAATTGGTTCGGTACCAATTGAAGCAACCACTATATCTGTGGATTTTCTCAGTTGTTAAGCTCCTTACAGCTGTTTTCACCCAGATGGGTAACCCCTTACAGTGGATACATTCCTCTGTGGGAGGAGCACCTCGAGTATATTCCCAATTAGATCAATTAGCAGATCTTATAATAAAAGGGAGAGATATATCATTGAGGCATTATGGAAAAGACCCAGATGTTTTAACAATTCCTTACCATTTGTCAGACTTTGAGTAGATATGGAGAAACAACCCTAGAGTCTCCTATGCTTTAGAAGGATTTTTGGGAAAGGTTGACTGTCATTACAGGTCAACCAAATGAACCTCTTCTTTTCCAAAGCTGGAGTGGACTCCCCCCAATCTTTCTTTCCATCAAGCCACTCCCCAAGGTAGTAAATGTCTTCATAGATAGAGGATAAGTAGGGTCAGCAGTTGTAGTTTTTCACCCATCCTCAGGCCAAAGGACACAATACTTTGAAGCAGTTACTAGTTCTGCTCAATTTAAAGAATTATATGCTGTTACATTAGCCCTGACCCATGTCCAAGAGCCTATAAATCTTTTCTCAGATAGTTTATATGTAATTAACTTATTACCTACTCTAAATGTATCATATATAAAGATAGATAATAACCCTATAACTCCATTAATGATTCAGATACGATCCCTGTTAAAGGGGCGTAATGAGCCTATTTGCCTCCAATATCTTAGGGGACATCAAGGCTTATCTGGGCCCCTCTCTGAGGAAATCAGGCTGCTGACCGTTTGGCCACCACAGGTGTATTAACAGTTATAATCCCATATCAACAAGACCTTCAATTAGCCCAAGGTCTTCACAACCTTACTCATTTAAATTTGAGAGAACTACATCATAAATTTCCTTTGGTTCCTATACTTTGTACTTATATACTTTGTATACAAGCAGTTGTATGTAAAAAGATACTATACTTGTGCATGATGAATAAGTAAATAAATAATAAAAAAATTAAAAAAAAAGATTTAAAAAAGAGTATAAGAACACGTAAGTCCTGTTTGCCCTTCTTACAGGTCCCACCTCTCCAGTCCCCTGGGGTAAATCCCAGAGGCCTATGGCCCAACGCTGTCTGGCAGACTGATGTAACCCATTATGTGCCATTTGGAAAATTAAAATATATATTTATGTCTATAGATACTTATTCACATGCTTGTTGGGCCACGGCACACTCTGGAGAAAGGGCTGAACATGCTGAAAGTCACTTTTTACAATGCTTTGCTATTCTTGGATTGCCAAAACAGATTAAAACCGATAATGGACCCTGTTTTGTGAGCAAATCATTATAAAAATTCTTCCAAACATGGCATATTAAACATACCACAGGGATTCCATATAACCCAAAAGGACAAGCCATCACAGAGAGACATAATAAAACCCTAAAGGACCAATTAATAAAACAAAATAGGGGAAGCAACCCCCATGACCAGTTAAAAACAGCTATGCTTACTTTAAATATTTTGAATTTTTGCAAACAGCAGCCTCTATCTGCATTTCAAAGACACTGGTCTAACCAAACGCCTTATGTAAAGGTTGAGGTCTGATGGAAGGACCCATTGACTGGATTCTGGAGAGGTCCAGATCCGTTAATAAGTGCTGGCAGAGGTTTTGGATGTGTCTTCCCAATGGGAGAAGAAAACCCTATATGGGTGCCTGCCAGAAATCTCAAATATTGCCAATCCGACCAAAATGACTACCCAAGAACACAAGCTCTTGAGCGGTGATTCTTTCTTTTTTCCACAGAAATTAGAAATAAGAAAAAAACACCGTGACAGATCTCCTGTCCTGTTGTGATTAAAGTTCTCATCACATCCCTTCCAAAATTCATCAAGAACACTGTCTTAGACTCCTTCTTTTTCAGTATTTCAACCCTCTGCAATGAGAAAAGAGGGACTATGCTATTCCTGTGACAATTGTCTGAACTTTATGTTAGAGAGAAGAGTGCTATTCCTGTGACAATTGTCTGGACTTTGTGCTAGATGGCTTCCTTTAGACTCTGAGAGAAGAGTGCTATTCCTGTGACAATTGTCTGGACTTTGTGCTAGATGGCTTCCTTTGTAGTCTGAGAAAAGAGTACTATGTCTATGACAATTGTCCGGACTTTATGCCAGACGGCTTCCTTTAGACTAAACTGAATGGGTGGACCTTCCCCTTTGGTGAAATCCCTGATTATCATTGTGTTTGTGTTCACTTTTGGGCCTTGTATAATCAACAAATTTATTCAATTCCCTTTTGACTGACCAAATTGATACAGCTGGGTGGTCTGCTGTCAGCGATGCTGAGCTAGAGCCCTACAGGCTTGGCCATGGTCCTTAACAATATGCAAAGGTTTAAACCAGCCATCCTTAAAAAGCCTTCCCAAAGGTGACTGTCTTGTCCCATGTCCTTCCCCTGGCCACTTGCTGGCCCTGGGTGTGTCCACCTGAAATGCTAGGGTGGTAACCAATGTTGGGTAAGATTTTTCCCAGAGAGGAACAACAACCTAAGCAGACACACTCTCGAGTGCGATGGACACCCTAATTTTCAAAATACAGAATGGGACATTGCCGGGGCTGCTGAGTTATGAATGGGGCCGAGGTCTAAGCTACCCCCCTTTGGGGCCCTAAAGGATGGGCTTTTGGATTGCCAAAACAGGTTAAAACCAATAATGGACCCTGTTTTGTGAGCAAATCATTATAAAAATTCTTCCAAACATGGCATATTAAACATACCACAGGGATTCCATATAACCCAAAAGGACAAGCCATCACAGAGAGACATAATAAAACCCTAAAGGACCAATTAATAAAACAAAATAGGGGAAGCAAGGATGGCGAGGATGGGATTAAGGACAAACATACGCTGAGTGCCTTCCTCTGCCTGGTGGGCAGAAACCACGCCACACCCAGGGAGTTTTGTATAGCAAGCGATAATCCAAAAACTCAACTTTATTGGCAAGATGCTGAACTTAAATAGGCCTAGAACTAACCAATCAGACAGCAGGGCAGTTTGGTCTCTCACGCTACATCATAGCCACACCCCTTTGCTTAGCCCCGGTCCTACTGGGGCGTGGTAAGCAGCCAAAGTCCTTCCCCTTCGCAGACATGAGTCCCAACAATTCCCCTTTTTTGTTTTATTTAAAATGGGGTCTCTCCATTTTATATTTCAAAAATGGGATGTCCCATCTTGTAGGGTGTCCAACTCATTTGAGAGTGTGCCTGTCTAGGTTGATTTCTCCTCTCTGGAAAAAATCTTACCCATCATTGGCTATCACTCTAGCATTTTAGGTGGACATACCTAGGGCCAGCAAGTGGCCCAGTGGAGCACACGGGACATGACAGTCACCTTTGGGAAGGCTTGACTGGATGGCAAACCTCTGCATCCTGTTAAGGACCATGGCCAAGCCTGTAGGGCTATAGCTCAGCGTGACAGCAGACCACCCAGCTGTATCAATCTGGTTAGTTCTATAGGGCTAAAAGTGCACACAAAGACAATGACAATCAGGGATTTTACCAAAGGGAGAAAGTCCATCCATTTAGCAGGGATTTTATCAAAGGGAGAAAGTCCATCCATTTAGCTTAGTTTAAAGGAAGTCTTTTGGCATAAAGTCCGGACAATTGTCACAGCAATGGGACTCTTCTATTAGAGTCCAAAGGAAGCCATCCAGCAAAAAGTCCAGATAATTGTCATAAGATATAGCGCTCTTCTCTCAGAGTCCAAAGGAAGTCGTCTAGCATAAAGTCCAGATAATTGTCACAGGAATGGCCCAGTCTGTCTTCTCTCATAGCAGAGGGTTGAGATACTGACAAAGGAGTCCAAAATAATGTTTTTGATGAATGTTGGAAGGGATGTGATGAGAAGTTTAATCACAGCAGGACAGGAGATTTGTCATGGTGTTTTCATTTCTGTGGAAAAAAGAAAGGATCACTCCTCAAGAGCTTGTGCTCCTGGGTAGTCATTTTGGTCAGATTGGCAGTATTTGAGATCTCTGGCAGGCACCCATATAGGGTTTTCTTCTCCCATTGGGAAGACACATCCAAAACCTCTGCGAGCACTTATTAAGGGATCAGGACCTCTCCAGACTCCAGTTAATGGGTCTTTCCATCGGACCTCAACTTTTACATAAGGCGTTTGGTTAGACCAGTGTCTTTGAAACGCAGACAGAGGCTGCTGTTTGGAAAAATTTAAAATATTTAAAGTAAGCATAGCTGTTTTCAACTGGTCATGGGGGTTGCTTCCCCATTTTGTTTTTATTAATTGGTCCTTTAGGGTTTTATTATGTCTCTCTATGATGGCTTGTCCTTTTGGGTTATATGGGATCCCTGTGGTATGCTTAATATGCCAAGTTTGGAAGAACTTTTGTAATGATTTACTCACAAAACAGGGTCCATTATCGGTTTTAACCTGTTTTGGCAATCCAAGAATAGCAAAGCATTGTAAAAAGTGACTTTCAGCATGTTTAGCCCTTTCTCCAGAGTGTGCTGTGGCCCAACAAGCATGTGAATAAATATCTATGGACATAAATACATATTTTAATTTTCCAAATGGCACATAATGGGTTACATCAGTTTGCCAGACAGAGTTGGGCCGTAGGCCTCTGGGATTTACCCCAGGGGACTGGAGAGGTGGGATTTGTAAGAAGGGCAAATAGGACTTACATGTTCTTACAATCTTTTTAAAATCTTTTATAGGAACTAAAGGAAATTTATTATGTAGACCTCTCCAGTTTAAATGAGTAAGGTCGTGAAGACCTTGGGCTAACTGAAGGTCTTGTTGATATGGGATTGTAACTGTTAATACACCTGTGGTGGCCAAAAGGTCAGCAGCCTGATTTCCCTCAGAGAGGGGCCCAGATAAACCTTGATGTCCTTTAAGATGTTGGAGGAACACAGGTTCATTACGCCCCATTAGCAGGGATCGAACATGGATCATCAGAGGGGTGATAGGATTATTATATATCTTTATATATGAAGCATTTAGAGTAGTAATAGGTTAATTACATATAAACTATCTGAGAAAAGATTCATAGGCTCTTGGACATGGGTCAAGGCTAATGCAATAGCATATAATTCTTTAAATTGAGCAGAACTAGTAACTGCTTCAAAGTATTGTGTCCTTTGGCCTGAGGATGGGTGAAATATTACAACTGCTGACCCTTTTTTTCCTCCATCTGTGAAGACATTTACTGCCTTGGGGAGTGGCTTGATGGAAAACAGGATGGGGGGAGTCTACTCCAGTTTGGGAAAAGAAGAGGTCCATTTGGTTGACCCGTAATGACAGTCAAATTTTCCTAGAAATCTTTCTAAAGCATAGGAGACTGTAGGGTTGTTTCTCTGTATCCATTCAAAGTCTGACAAATGGTAAGAAATTGTTAAAATATCTGGGTCTTTTCCATTATGTCTCAATGATGTATCTCTCCCTTTTATTACAAGATCTGCTAATTGATCTAATTGGGAATAAACTCGAGGTGCTCCTCCCACAGAGGAATGTATCTACTCTAATGGATTTCCCATCTGGCTGAGAACAGCTGTAAGGAGCTTAGCACCTGAGAAAATCCACAGATATAGAGGTTGCTTTGGTTGGTATTGAGCCAATTGGGTTGAATTGAGGGCATCTTGGACTTTTTGTAATATTGACAGATGACTTTCTTCTAGTAAAATCACATCAGAGGGGGATTTTCCCCGTAGCAACTCAAAGAGAGGTAATAAATCCTCAGTAGAGATATGAAGCCATGGTCTTAACCAGTTTAGCTCTCCTAATAGCTTCTGCAACTCTGCCAAGGAATAAGATTTTTCAATGACTAGTTGAAGTTTGAGAGGACAAACCGAGTCTAGGCTAAGTTTTGTCCCCAATATTTTATGGGAGAAATAGTTTGTATCTTATCATTGGATATGTGTAACCCTCCTTTTTCTAAGAGCTCTCGAAGGGTTAGGTAAGCTGAGTTTAGTTGTTGGACATCAGCAGCTCCCAGGATGATGTCATCCATATAAACATATAGGGTGAGCTGTGAATTTTTCATTAATGGTGACAGAAGACATGAAACATAATATTGACAAAAAGCTGGGCTGTTAGCCATACCTTGAGGGAGAACTATCCATTCATATCACTCATCTGGTTTCTGAAAATTTACTGAGGGGACAGAGCATGCAAACTTTTCATAATCATCTGGATGAAGACGTATTGAAAAATAACAATCTTTAATATCAATAGCAATTAAGTTTAAATCTCTTGAGATAGAAGGGATCCAGGGGAGGCCACGCAGAGGTGTGCCAACAAGGAACATCCTATCATTAATTTTACGGAGGTCCTGTAACATCCTCCATTTCTCTGTGGCCTTTTGTATAACAAAAACAGGACTGTTACATGGGCTAAGAGAAGGTCTAATGTGTCCTAGGGCTAACAGTTCTTGGACAATTAACCTGTAATGGTTTAGTTTTTCAGTAGGAAGGGGCCACTGCTCGACACAGATTGGGGGGCCATCTCGCCATTGAATGGCAGGAACTTGGGGAGCAGTGGCCTTAGGATTGGGGGTGAGACCCTATTTGATGATTGGAAGTTTTTCTCTCCATATCTTTAGTTAATGTATCATTTTGAAGCTCTCTATGGGTTGTAGTAATGTAAGCCTCAGCTTCTCCTAGGATGTCTTGACCTAATAAATTAGAGGTTAATCCAAAAGCCACAAGGGGACGAACTTCTCCTTGATTTTCATCTATATCTTTCCATTTAATCCAATTTTTGGTCTCTTCTGAGTGAGAGTTTCCACCTACTCCAAGTAACTGGGGCCCTGGAATTAGTTCCCATTGGGGTGGAATCTCTTCCTTTCTTAGTATGGTATGATCTGCCCCAGTATCAATTAGGCAATGAAATTTCTTTACTGATATATAAATATCCATCTTTGGTCTAATCTCTGGAACAATAGGAACTGTCCAATGGACCTGAGGGGGACTGTGAGCAGGGGAATCTCCTTGTTGTAATGGGGCTGGAGGGTGCCCCTTCAGGAGTTTAAAGGTTTCCCTTGAATATCAAATTTAGACCTGCAATATTTTTTCCAATGATACCCTCTTTTACACCTAGGACAGAGTGTTCTAGGGGCAGCTAGACTTTGAGTCTGGCCAGGGGAGCATTCTGGAGGTCGACCAGGGCCACTGGGGCAGTCTTTTTGAAAATGGCCCTGTCGTCCACACTTAAAATAGGCTCCTTTTCCATTTAAAACTGTTGCTAATACTTCAGTGTGGGCAGTAAGGGCATTGGTCAATATTTGATATTGGTGAGTTGTCGAACTCACATCTTTGGTGGCAATAATCCATCTTTCCATAGATCTATCTTTTAACCCAGCACAGGCCAGCTTGTGATCTGCGATCATCCCTTCCCAAACTAACATCTTTGTAAATTGGTCCCTCATCATACCAGTTGGTAATTTCCTTTGAAGGCTTTTTTCCACTCTCTCAATAAATGTGGCTAGATCTTCATTAGCTTTTTGAGTGATTCTAGCTATAGGAGGCTCTGTGGGGCCTTCCTCTAGCTTCTTCCATGTTGCCAGCCCTAAAGCTCGCACCTGTTCTTGCTACGGAGCTGGTAATGTTGCTTGTTGAATGCCCATGGCATATTGGTCACTAGTTCCTGACAGCATCCCAAAGGTTATTGGTATGGGAGGATTTGCAGCTTGGTTCCTCTCAGCCTGCATATGGCATTCATCAGAAAAATATGCACACCATTTAAGGAATAATGGTCCCAGGATCATAGCTTTTGTTAAATCTTTCCAATCTCTACTCGTACAGGCGTGATGAGCGAGATTTTGTAAAATGCATTTTGCCCATGGCGAGTTTGGACCATCTTCCACTATAGCCTTTTTTAATTCTTTTAATTCTTGAGTCTCCCAGGGATACCAAATTTGAGGTCTGTCTGCTCTCGGATTTAAATTAACTGGAAATGCCATTACAGGTGAAAGCCCACTAGAGGGCGCTAGCGCCTCTTGGTATAGCGGTGGTGCAGAAGGCTCAACAGGTGCGGGCTCATAAAATGGCGGATCCCACTTGTAAGGTGGTGAGCCATGTGGCAGGTGGCCTTCGTCCTCAGGGCATTTGTTAAAGCTCTCTAAGGGAGGGGCTGTAACTTCTAATTCCCTGGAGCGAGATTTCTCTAAATTCGCCGACCAGGAGGGGCTGTTTAATTTTCTGGACAGGGAAAGATTAGATCTTTTTCTTTTTTGTAAGAGTGAGCATGCTTTTATGGCGGATAAAGCTGGATAAATTCCCGGAGGCGGGACTTCCCCATATTCAATTTCTCTGTCTCTTAAAATTTGTTTCACTTCGTCCCACGTTTTCCAAGAATTAAAATCAGACTTTGGGAGCCAGGGAGCCGCCTGCATTAATGAATTCCAAATGATTTCAGCTTGGCTATCAGATATTTGGATACCTTGCTTTCTTAAAATACACCGCCATGCCTCGAGGGATGGGTCTTGAGACTTTTTAAGTGTTAATGCTTGCCCCATAATAAAGGATATTTTTGCCAGAGAAAGAGACACTGCGTCTCTAACCATGTAACCATGTTAAGCCCACAGATAATTTTTTCCCGCCCCACGTTGGGCGCCAACCTGCCGGGGCTGCTGAGTTATGAATGGGGCCGAGGTCTAACCTACCCCCCTTTGGGGCCCTAAAGGGGGTTTTCTTTCTGCCCGCAGAAAGAAAAACAACTTACCCGGCGAGGATGGGCTTAAGGACAAACATAAACTGAGTGCCTTCCTCTGCCTGATGGACAGAAACCACGCCACACCCAGGGAGTTTTGTATAGCAAGCGAAAATCAAAAAACTCAACTTTATTGGCAAGGTGCTGAACTTAAATAGGCCTAGAACTAACCCATCAGCCAGCAGGGCAGTTCGGTCTCTCACGCTACATCATAGCCACACCCCTTTGCTTAGCCCCGGTCCTACTAGGGCGTGGTAAGCAGCCAAAGTCCTTCCCCTTGGCAGACATGAGTCCCAACAGGACATCCCATTTTTGAAATATAAAATGGAGAAGCCCCATTTTGAAAAAAACAGAAAAGTGGAAATGTTGGGACTTTCCGAACGCTGTCTGCCAAGGGGATGGGCTCTGGTTGCTTACCACGCCCTGTGGAGGACTGGGGCTAAGCATGGGCCGTAGCTATGATGTATCCTGAGAATTTGGAACCGCCCTAATGTTCACTGATTGGTTATGTTTAGGCCTTTATAAGTTTAGTCCATCTTTAATAAAGTTGAGTACTGGCATCGCTTCCTACCAAACTCCCCAGGTGTGACCTGGTGTCTGTCAAACAGGTGGAGGGAAAAGGCACTCTGGCGACTTTTGCCTGCTAGGCCTATATTAGCAAGGTAGGCTATTTTAACTCTTTCTGCTGGTCAGAGAGAGCCTCCTTTTGGGCCCAAAAGGGGGGTGGCTTTAGACCTCAGCCACTTTAATAAGTAAAGCGGCACACTAATGTGACATAGCCACTGAAGGTTTTATACAGTGCAATTCCCAAGAGCCAGGTTATGCAGGCAGCCAAATGCCCATCACTAGTGGATTAATATAAGAAATGGGGATTATATACCAATTGCTCTTCTACTGACCCATTAGGAAGAGGGAAATGATGGTGAATGGATGGACTTGAGAACATCAGGGCAGGAGAAATAAGAAAGGCTCAGAGAGTCAGGGTTGAGTGTTTTCTCTCATATGTGGAAGCTAAAACAAATAAGGAAGATAAAGGGAGGTTGAATCTCAAAACAATAGAATAGATCAGTGGAAATGACAAAGGTGTCTAAGGGTGAAGGAGGAGGGTCAGGAGAAAGGAAGAGCCAAGAGTGAAATGAGCAAATGTGAATGTCCAATTCTGCACATGGGTGAATTCTGCACATGTAGGAATGTACCACAGCGAGTTAATCACACACACACACACACACACACAAACACACGCACACACATACATAACACACACATATACAATATTAATTAAATAAAAACTATAAATATATGTAAGAAAGATCAGTAGGGTAAAGTAATTGGGGAGTAGGAAAAAAATGAAAGATCAGGTACTGGGAGAGAAAAAGACATTTTATGATCCATTAATGTATATGATCATGTCAAATGAAATAAAAATAATAATTATGCCTATGATGCACTATTTCAAAACAAAAAATACATCACAAAAAACAGAATAATTATATTCAGAGATGTCAAAGTTAAGCATAGACCACAAGTCCACAGGCTTCCCTGGGAAGTTGGTACATGGAAAGGCCCCCAGACACAGGAAACCAGCTCCCACCCCCTCTGCACCTGATCCTGGGCTTACCCTGTGCTCCCTATGTGATTAGCTCTCCTGCTGGCCTTGGACACCCTGCAGAGGGGTTTGTGTCTGGGCTGACACTGAGGTCACCTCACTGTGTATGGCACAGTAATAGTTGGCAGTGTCCTCGGCTCTCATACTGTGCAATTGCAGGTATAGTGTGTTATTGGTGTCCTCTCTAGAGATGGTGAATCAGCCCTTCATAGCATTGGCACTGTATATAAAATTTACTAAAATTTATAATGTACAAGATCCACTCCAGCCCCTTCTTTGGAGTCTGGCAAAATCTGTACAGATCATAGCTACTGAAGGTGAACCCAGAGGCTGCACAAGAGAGTCTCAGAGACCCTCGGCTGCACCAGGCCTCCCTTAGATTCCACCAGCTGCACGTCACACTGGACACCTGCAAACACACAGGAAGCCTCATCAGGACCCTGTCACTCATTCGCTCTTTCTCTCATTCCTGTCCACTCACACACTCAGGATTGCTGGTTCCCCATTAATTACCTTTTAAAACAGCCACCAGGAAAACTCAGCTGAGCACAGTCTCCATGGTGAGCAGCTGTGTTCAGTCCTGATCACTGAGTGGTATGAGCTGTGAGTCCAGGGCTGGGCTTCTCTGCAGAGCTTCAGGTCAGGGTGGGCTGGTTTTCACGAGCAGACGGAGGCACTATTCTCATGTCCTCCTGCTATACAGATGCTTTGGGTGGAGGCCTCAGGTAGAGCAGATTCCCAGCTTTTATGAGCTTGCTGGTTAGCTGGTGGCAACCATCACAATCTATTCCCCCTGATTCCCAGTATAT
>CM046659.1:3244756-3262532 GCA_025594165.1 Tamias sibiricus
TAGTTTGTGTTTCTCTCCCTCCCTGGAACATGGTGGCCCCTCCTGGTTCTTGAGGAGTGCAACTGAGAAGGGCTGGCCTTGCCTGACCCAGGGAGACTTGGCCAGGCAGCCGCTCAGCCAGGACCAATGGCTCACCAGGGGATGGCCCCCCTCCAGTGTCCTGCATGAAAGGTGGGTTGATGTTCCAGGTTATAGACCCTTCCCAAGGAGGGAAAGTCCAATCTCAGCTGAGAGGGTCAGTAGGATGTTTCACACAACACTGATTCAAGGTGACACTAGATTCAGCCACAGGCTTTGTGGCCCATCAAAACACGTGTGCTTGTTTAGGCAGTTCACCAAATTTTATCCCAAATTTATTCAGGATGGAGACGTTTCCTTCCTCTGCTTTATGGAAGGAAGAAAACTCGACAGACAAATCACACACATTTCATCTTCCAAAGTGCGGACTTCACTGGGTGCACGCGATGCAAGAGCTGGTGGGTCACACCACACCTCAGTGGCCACCTTCATTCATTGAGCAATGACCCTATGACACCTGTCAGAAAATGCAGACGTGAAACTTTCCATGGTTTGTGCTGTGGTCATCATGGGCACATTGTGTCTCCAGAAGCCAGATCTCACAATGCATGGGACAATCCTTTCTCCACAGGAAGCAAGGTGCAGACCCCAGGCTTGGTGGAGGCTCTGCACCATGGGCATGGGGGAGAGCAGCTGTGGGATGCAGAACTTGGCCTGGCACTGTGTGTCCACACAGGACCCTGCAAAGGGAAGGCAGGACACCCTGCAGGTATAGAGGGGCTCTCAAGAGCTGGGCAGGCGGACCAGGGTCTGCCCATGGACAGTAGTTTGCAGTTTTATTTAATGGGGTGTGTGCAGGAGCCCTGTTTGGGGAGATAGCTAAGATTGCAGTTGACTATGGGCCATGGACATGTTTGGGCATTGCCGCCTTTCATAGTCTCACGGGACTTGGCCTGGGATCTCGCAGGACTTGGCCCAGGATTTTGTGTGAGACTTCAGCCGTGACTTGGTGGCTTGATCGGGCCAGCCGCCATTCCTGCTTGGGCGCATGAGATTGAGACCTGGAGATGAGAACGGACGGGGTTATCGCTATTATGATATTATATATTGCAGTTTCTGTAAGAGTATGTGTCTTGGTTTCTTATGATGAGTGTGTATGTGGTGTTAGAAATTACAAGAGGGACAGAGAGAGAAAGATTAAAGAATTTTTTTGTTTCCATCCTGTCTCCGGACTCCTTCCAGTGGCAGCTGCCATTCCTGGCTGCAAATCCCTTTCCAGCAGCACACAGTTGGTGACCCGTACGGGGGGAATTCAGCACGGCAGGTAAGAACTGAGAAACCTCGCAGGAGTCTCTAGTCAGAGCGGTTAAAATGAGTTCGAAAATAACTAAGACCCAAGTGTACAAGGCTCTTGATGAATTTCTTTGATGTAGCTGAGTCTCTCATTAGTGATGAGGATTTAGAAAACAGTGAAGGTGATCATGAACGCATAGCATTCTGCTGAGTCCAACTAAGACCAGTAAGGAGAGTATTAGAAGCGTCCCCAAAATGACAAAGATCCGAACCGAGCCGATATAAAGCTATTCAAGATTTATTAGAGATAGTTCAAGGATACATGGTCTCAACTGAATCTGGGACTCAGGATGTTACTGAGTCAGTTAGGACCAATGAGAGTAGTAGTAGTGAGGAGAAATTAACTAAAAGTGATTTGAGAAAATGAACAAAAGGAAATGAAGGAACACCAAGATAAGGGATTGTCTTGTGGAGGAAACTTGTGTCTTCTACACCCCCATGGGTGGAAGCACATTACAGAAAAATATGAAGGGTATCACTAGGTGTTTGCATACAGTAGAAATAGAAATAAAAAAGTCTTTCTGAGCGCCTTATGCACTCTCGAGGGTAACTCACAGATACATTGGAAACTGCCAGTATTTGAATATGAAAATGGACAGAGGGGCCACGAGTCAGTAGATTTCAAAACAATAAAAAATCTCACAGGCAGTAATGACATATGGACCCCAAGCTCCCTTTCAACGTTGAGTATACTGGAGTCCCTTAATTCCTTTAGCTTAACCCCTGCAGACTGGAAACATTATGTAAAGCAAACATTAAGTGGGGGACAATACTTGGTTTGGCGAAGGCAATTTCAGGAACTTTGTATAGAAACAGCTAAAATAAATGCAGCTGCCAGGGTTTGGAGACCAATAATATAGAAATGCTCACAGGAGAAGAAGAATTCGCAGATGTAAAGGCTCAAAAATATTATACCCCAGGAGTTTATGCTCAGATAAACACAGCTGCCTTAAAGGCATGGAAAACTGTACAAAAGACCTGGGGATCTACAAGGTAGCTTGTTCAAAGTAAATTCAAGGACATAATGAACCATATGCTGAATTTGCTGATTGACTTTTGAGAACTGCAGGTAGAGTTTTTGGAGATGTTGATCAAGTTTATGCCATTAGTCCTTCATTAGCATACTAAAACGCTAATAAATATTGCCAAGAAGCCATAAGGCCATGAAAAAGATAAAAAGGATCTTTCCATATATTATACAACTATGTAAATATATAAATGATGCATTTGTCACCTCCGTGAATGTGATTGCAGCAGCTGTGAGAGATGCTGCCCCTCAAAATTTCAAAAGGGCTTAACCTAGGCATTCATTATAATACATCAGGATATTCTAGGCAAAATTATCATAAACAATCAGGTATTCTAGGCACAAATACCAAAAGAGAAATAACACCAAATTCATACCATTCTCCAGGTTGCTGCCCAGGTGTAAGAAAGGAAATCATTGGGCCAATAAATGCTATTCAAAATTTGACATCCATGAAATCTTTGTTCAGGAATTCAAAAAACGGGGCATAGGGCCCAATGCCCCGGGGCCTACAAATGTATGAGGCATAGGAGGAGGAGTATTCTCAAGCATCCACTCAGATGCTTCCCCGACACAATCCATACTACCCATCCACTCCCTCTCCAGAGGAACAGGAGGAAATGCAGGATTAGACCTCTGTTCCACCGCCCAAATAGTGTTAACATATGAAATGTGGGTTCAACTGATTCCCACAGGAGTCAGGGGACCTCTTTCCTCAGGGACTGTTAGGGGGGGGGGGACTTCTTCTCAGGTGAAGTCCTGAAATCTTACTAGGGTTTGCAAGAGAACCCCAGGTGAAATAAACTCAGACTACAAAGGGGAAATAAAAATAATGCTTAGCTCACCCCAAAGTATAAGTTCCTATTAATCAGGGAGATAGAATTTGCTCAGCTGCTCCCTCCTTCCAAATTTACATAATTCATTTAAAATGAATATGCCTCTAAAATAGGAACAATAGAGGATTTTGTTCCACTGATTCGAGACCCAGGGTGTGCTGGATTTGAGACTGTACAAGGAGGCCTATGTGTAAAATAAGAATCCAAGGAATAGAAATGGAGGGTCTTATAGATACTGGAGCTGATTCTGTTTCCATCATTAATTTACGTCAATGGTCCAAAACAACTGGCCTCTGCAAAAAAAGCTTCAACCAGTTTAAGAGGCTTGGGATATAATAACCACCCAGAAAAAAGTGCATGGTAATTTTAAAATGGAGGATGATGAAGGACATAAAGGAATGTGTCAGCCTTATGTTTTTACCTAAAATCTACCCGTTACTTTATGGGGAGAGAGATTTTTACAACAAATGGGAGTACACCATGAAACCAAACCTGCAGGTGTTAAATGTAAAAATCTACATGGTAATCTTAACCTTAAAAGAAATCATTAACAAAAAGTACAGGGTAACTAATTAACCCTAAAAGAAATCATTATCATATAGGAAAAAGACATTTTTCTTTTCGGGGCCAACTGAGAAAATAATTTGAAAATACCAGGCTTTCAGATAAGCCAGTGGTGGGTCCCTCAGTGGCCCCTATCTAAAGAGAAATTACAAGCGACCCCCACCTACTAGTTCAGGAACAATTGGAAGCAGGACATTATAGAACCTTCCACCTCTCCCTGGAATTCCCCCATATTTATGATCAAGAAAAAATCAGGAAAATGGAGATTATTACATGATCTTAGACAAATTAATAAAACCATGCAAGTCATAGGGCCTACTCAACCTGGACTTCCGAATCCTGTAGCTATTCCAAAAAAATTTTCCATCTTATTACTCTTGATATAAAGGATTGCTTCTTTTCTATTCCCCTACATCCTCTGGATGCCCCCAGGTTTGCTTTTACAGATCCATCAATTAACAATAATAGCCCCGATCAGAGATATCAATGGAAGGTTTTGCCACAGGGAATGGCTAATAGCCCCACCATATGCCAAATATATGTGGACAAGGCTATCCAACCCATTAAAAATAAATATCCAAACCTCATGTGTCTACATTATATGGATGATATTTACTGGCCCACCCTAATCAAAACAATCTTTAGTTAAATATATTTAGTGATGTGGTTTAGAAAAATTTAAAAAAATACGGATCATATATAGGAGAAGAAAAAGTTCAAACCCAGATCTCCCATAATATATTTAGGGATTTAAAATGCATGGATACTTTTATTAGACCCCCCAAAATTTTAATAAATAAAAAGCATTTAACCACCCTCAATGATTTTCAAGAACTACTGGGAGACATTAATTGGCTTCACCTTACATTAAACCTTACTAATGGCCAATTAAAACTTTTATTTGATTATCCTTCGAGGGACCCTGATTCATCCTCACCGTTGAACACTGACTCCAGATGCTAGGAAAGCTTTACAGTTACTAGAAAAGCCATGTTGACAAGGAGCTCATTGTGACAGATTTGATTTAACCTCAACCACTGATATTGATTATTATTTCTTCACAATATACACCACAGGAGTATTTTGGCAACAAGGACCTTTATTATGGATACATTTTGCCTGTCTCTCCTAAAAGCATAATTGAGTCTTATACCTCCATGGTGGCTAAACTTATTCTTCAAGGACTTTAAAGCTTCTACTAAAATATTTGCATTCAGCTGCTACTATTTATTACTCACTTATTCATCATCACAGATTGAATATTTATGCTCCAATGATAATAATTAGGCTATAGCTAGATGCTCTACTCTTCTTGCAAATTTTGATAATCATCTTCCTAAGTCTACTATAATTATCTTTTGGTATTAATCATCCTATTATATTTCCACAGGTAATAAAAAATCAACCTATTCCTAAGGCATTTAATGCATTTACAGATGGGTCCCTTCAAATGGTACTGCTGCAGTAGTCACTACAAAAGAAAATATGACTTACATAACTGCACACAAATCAGCTCCAACTAGTGGAATTGGAAGCTGTGGTAAGAGCTCTGGAAAATTTTAGAGACCAGCCCATAAACATTTTTTCAGATAGCCACTATATTGTACAAGCCGTCCCCAAAATTAGAGTTAGCAGGACCAATAGCACCTCATTACTCCAGCTTTTAAATTGTTTTATCAAATCACAAAAACGTTTGTGTGTGCAAGAAAAGAACCTCCAGTATAGGCCATATTAGTAGCACATACTAATTTGCCTGGCCCCCTCCATGCAAGGTAATCAAAAAGCTTGATGACTCTTACAAAAAACAATATTTATACTTTCAGCGCTACAGCAAGCTACTTTATTTCATTCCCAGTTTCAAGTCAACAGCACCACCTTGCAACAAAGTTTTAAAATCACAAAAGAGCAAGCCAGAACAGATTGTAAAAGATTGTAAATCTTGTGTGACACATTTACCAATCCTCAATTTTAGTGTTTAACCCTAGAGGATTAATGCCCTAATCATTTGTGGCAGGATGGATGTTACTTCATGAGCCAAGTTTTGGATAAAATTGCGATTTATTCATGTAACCATAGATACAATGCTCAGGCATGATTTTTTCTTCCTTACATTCCGGAGAAAAAGTTAAAGATGTCACATCTTATTGTTTACAAGCTTTTGCTGCATTAGGCATCCCCAAAATGCTTAAATTAGATAATGGCCCCGCATATACATCCTCATCTTTCAAACAGTTTTGTGCAAAATTCAACATATCCCATAAAACAGGAATCCCATACAATCCTCAGGGTCAGGGCATCATTGAAAGAACATAACCACACACTAAAAGTTATGTTGTTAAAACAGAAAGAAGGAAACTGGAAAAATCCTAAGGACAGATTGGCAGTTGCCCTGGTTTACTTTAAAATTTTTAACTTTAGACTCTGATGGTTTATTCTGCTGGAGACAGACATTGGAACCCACATCAACAAACTTTAAACTTTGGTTTACTGGAAGGATGTTCTTTCAGGTACATGGGAAGAGTCCAGATCCAGTATTTAATTTTGGGGGAGAGGATCTGTTTGTGTTTTTCCATAGCACAAATCCTCTCCAATATGGATACCATCTAGATTAATAAAGCAGGTACTAAATCAAAAGGATCAAGATGAAGTTGTTGTGTAATCAAGGATTAATTAAAAAAGGTACAAAATCAAGAGGACCAAGATGAAGATATGGAATGATTCCCTTAAAAGAGTCCTTCAAAATATGTCACAACTTAAGTGTCTTTCCTCCCAGCCTGGATGAAGAGGATCTCTCTTTAGTGTATACCCAGTTGTATTTTTTTTTCTTTTTATTTATGTGTTTTGTCTGTGTATTTGGCTAAATTTCATGTTAATGTGACGTCACAAATATATGTTTGTATGTGCGTCTGTCCAGTGTGACATCAAAAATAACAAAGTGCTTATTCATATATATATGAATATATATATATATCCATATATATATCCAAATAACTCTAATTCATTTAAGGTTTAAGAGTATTCAATTTGGGTAATAATTTAATAAGTGTAGGTACCTTCAATTTTGTTTTTTATAGGTGACCCAGGGACTTCTCTTTAGCAAAAAATATGACTAGTGCTGTGTAACCTGATATTTTGATGTTTTGACATAAGGTTGCTTATTTGTTATTATCTTCCATTTGTTTAATAAATGATTAATTTCAATTATTTCAACAGGTAATGAGGACTGCTGTGTATGCAGAAACTCAAGGGTTCCAGCTAACAAATTATTTCTCCAAAGTGCTTTTTAGTTTTTCTTTAACCTGTTCTTTAATGCAGTAAATACCCTCAGTCTTTTTTGTTTTGTTCTAAATATGATATTTTGCCAGCTTATTTTTGTGGGAGCTCAGGCTGCAATGTGTGTGAGCAGAATCAACTTTAATTTTCTAATCTAATAATTCTATTTTTTTTTAGTTTGACAACTCGCCTCTTAACTCAGTGCTGTAATAGAACTGCCTTTTCTTTAATAATTGATGTTTGAGTCTCTAGGTAGCGGGCCCTGAAGATTTGCCGGTTGCATTGTCTAGACATAAAAAAGATGGCTGCTGCTATAGCTGCAGGGATCGCGGTTTGCTGCAAGATCCCTGCTGCTCAAGCGTCAAACAACCTCACCAGCAGTGTGGCCTCTGCTCTGCATGCATGGGGCCTCCTAGATCTACATGTTTATAACAAGTGGACATTTTGATCTATCATTTTTTGGGGGACTTCATGGGACAGTGCCTTGTGGGTATTTGTCTAGAGAAACTCACTGTGTTACTTGATGGAACTTAGGGCAGCGGATTTGTTTAAAGAATTTGATATGCTATACAATTTGGCTCGTCACCAAAAGTCTTGTTGCCTTAAAGCCACAGCATCTCCTCACAATTGGATGGCTGTTAGTCATCTTACACTGTCGATCCTAAAGGGCTCCATTGGATGGCGTGGTTAGCACTATGACGGGTAAGATCCCCAGAGGGGGACAACCTAAGACAGGCACAGTAGCACGGGACAGTCTCATGTGGCCGACATATCAACCTAAGACAGGAGTCAAGGGCACAGCCTTGATTAGCTGATGACGGGTAAGAATGTTGGTTGCACATTAGACGTCCTAGAGCATCCCCTTTTTTTAAACAAAAGGGGGTAATGCAGGAGCCCTGTTTGGGGAGATAGCTAAATTTGTGGTTGTCTATGGGCCATGGACATTTTTGGGCATTGCTGTCTTCTGTTGTCTCCACAAGACTTGGCCCAGGATCTTGAGAGACTTGAGCCGTGACTCAGCATATCGAGCCAGCGCCATTCCTGCTTGGGCACATGAGAAGAGACCAGAGTGAGAACGGACGGTGTTATCGCTTATTGTATAGATATATTGTAGGTTTCTTGTAAGAAGTAGGTGTCTTGGTTTTTTTTGTGAGAGTGTGTATGTGGTGTTAGAAATTACAAGAGACAGAGAGAGAATGATTAAAGAGTTTTTTTTCGTCTCCATCCTGTCTCCAGACTCCTTCCTGTGGCACTGCTGTTCTGGACTGCAAATCCCTTTCCGGTGGCAACATGGAGGTCCTGATGATGCTCTACTCTGCCTTTGGTGAAACCTCTCTGTGAGAATGTACATGGATTTAATGAGAGAGACATGGTTATGCAAGGTGCTTAGTGTGATTTAATGTGAAGTGATGTTTTTGTACCCAGGTCTCAGGGCCTAGGTGCAGCTGCAGGATTTGGGACCTGGCCTTGGTGAGGCCCTTGCACAGCCTCTCACGGCTGTGCGGTCCTGGATTCTCACTACCTAGCTGTGGTCTAAGCTGGATCTGCCAGGCTCCAGGGAAGGGCTTGGAATGGGTTAGAAAGATAGATAATGGTGGAAGCAGATACCATTACACAGCTGGTCCTTAGCCTCCTGGTGGATCCTCAGGGCTCCCTGATATACCTGAGCACATGCTAATTATATTTCCCAGGGGGTCCTTATGAATTGCACCTGCAGGGTTGAAATCCACACTGTAGACAGTCTGCATCACCAGGAGCACTTCCAAGAGCCGGGTATCACTAGAACTCAACAGCACAAAACCTGAAGATACAGCTGTGTTTTCTAGTGGGGTGTCACACAGTGAAAGGAACCCAGTGTGAGCCCAGTAGCAAGCAGCCTATAGGGGGTGCTGAAGACCAGCAGGGGGATCTCAGAACCAACAGGGTGCTCATGGGACAAGAAAAAACTCAGGGCCATCTGAGCTCCCCAAGAAAAGGTAAAGAAATGTCCAGAGTAGTGTTTGTATTAAGATGTTGTGCCTAATTTTACAAATTCCAATTGCTTGTGTCTAATTGCATTTCTTTTAATTGTTAACTCCTATTATCAGTAAACAAGATTCTACTTTCATACTCTGGAGCCATGTTCTTGTGAGGTTTACCATATTCCTGAGTTTCAACAGTAAGTTCTGAGCCTTCATGGCTTTACCAATTAGGCTGAGGGATTTTAATTATTGTGTGATTCCTTCTTATTTGCTGTGCACACAGAAGAGGAGCCACATCCTTGTGTTTGAAGCATCATCACAGGAACATGAAAGAACGTGAAGCTTGTCCTGCTCCAGACTTCTACAGCAAAATTGTTCTGGTCTGGTGGCCACATCAAACCTCCTCAGTCCTTGGAGCCAGGCCAAACTCACAGTAAAAGCTGTTGTATTTTGTAGTTTTCATAGACATGAGCTGCTGCATGGGAAGGCATTTCCCACCCAGACCCCATTCCCAGGAGTTTCCTTCATCAAATCTGGTTGTTTCTGTCTCATGCTGCCAAAATGTTCTTCTGGCCAGCAGTGTAGAGTCACGTTTTCTGCAAAGTCTGTGCATTTTGATTTTGTTGTTTGCAGTAGTCCCAAAGAATTTCCACGAGGTGAGAAGGATATAATGTTCTCAGAGAAAGCAAGTGAGTCACAAATTTTTTTCTTCAAATATACCTCACAGCAATCATGGCAGTTGATCCTGTCATAATGGGTTTTGCACTGTCAACGTTCATAAACAAGAGTAGGAATTATCTAAACTGAGAAGGAAGTCATGCAGGAAATTTCCAAAGAAAACACAAGTCCTGCCTGGAGAACTCAGGGAGGAGACTGGAGAGACAAGATATTGAATCCGCAAAATCTTGATCATAACAGAAATGTAGAGCTCAGCATAAGTGTGACTGGAGATAAACTCAGTGGATGGAAACCTAACATCAAGCAGGGCCATATGAAGACCTGGCAGGCTGAAGGCCACTGGCTTACACCTGATGCAGAGAAAGTGGGGAACAAAATCATATACAGGGCACCAGGCTCCCCAAGTCAAGAGGTGGGATCATCTAAAGATGTCTCCACTTTGGTATACCTTTACGAACAGCTTTTGAAATCACAAGATTTTCTAGGACTTGGAAACTTCACCAAAGAGCACACATAATATTATAGGAGGTAAAAACATGGAGAAAAGCCAGGTTCATACCTGAGTCACCCCAGGAGCAGGATGTGGGTGTCTGCAGATACAGTGTTTGCAGTGAGGTCATGATTAACACCACAGCGAATAAGGAGAGGTGCCTACATGTCTTACTAGTATGCTGTGCTCACTCAGTTAGGCAGGAGATCAGTACCTAAACCTCATCAGGAGATCAAGAAATACACCTGCCCTCTCAGTGAATCCGACCTCACTAATGAGAATGTCCAATGTTTTCTCCAAATGCTTGGCTGTGGGCAAGGCATGTCTTACTGCAGTGAGGTTGAACAGGGAAGGGGACCTTGGTCACCCTCCCTCATACCCAGCTGGCCCTGCATGCCATCATGTCTGCTGTCAGCCTGGCTCTGCTGCTCTGGGTGGACTCAGTGGCTCTCAGCCTCAGGCTGCAGCTGAAAGCTGCCTCTGTTCCCAAGACACTCACCTGGCCCAACAAAACTTCACCCTGTCCTCTCATGGTGGGAGACCAGAGAGCAGAACAAGTGAGTGGAAGAGCTCAGAGAAGATTCCTACCCACTCCTGTCCACAGGCATTGGCAGGATTGTCAGGAGGACAAGCTGAGTAGAGGGTAGAGAGCAGGTCAGGGGACACAAAGCAGGAAGCAACTCCCCTCCTGAGACCCTGCTCCCTTTTTCTCCAGCTCAGTCTGTAACCCCCAAATGTCACAGAGATTTAAGAGAAGAACTAGTCCTGAGAACAAAGGGAGTGATCTTTTCCTGGATGTGGGGAACACATCCTCAGCTCTGTGCTCTTGTTCAGTCCTCACTGAGGGCTTCTCTTTCAGGGGTGCGAGGTGAACCCAGGGCCTCTTGCATGCTAGACAATTCCCTGCCCCTCTGAGACCTTCACAGGTAGAAGGAGGACACGCTTGGAGGAGGCAGTGCCGGGCTCAGGAAGGTGGGCTTCTCGTCTTACAGCCCTCCAGCACCTCTAAAACAAGCTGCTCTCCTGTCACAGATAAAGCTCCACAAGTTTTCAAGAGAGAGGACACATCTCAGGAGCACAGAGGACCTGGACAACCTGACATCAGCCTCTCCAGATGTAAGAGGAGCCTCAACCACATGCAAATTCCTCCTCCTTCTCTGGGTTCAAATGCCCTCTGTGCTATAGGATCTCACAGCTCTCTGCTTAGACAGGGCTGAGGTCTCTGGGAAAGCAAGGTATGGTCTGGAAGATGAGGCTGCTGGGTCTAGTCCTGTGCCAGGTCACAGCTCCCCAAGGTGAGTGTCCCCAGTGTCAGACCTGGGTTCATGGGGAGTTTGTCACCACTGATGCCTGACAAAGTTTGACCTGTATTTGTCCCCAGGTTGTCCTGTGTCAGGCTGCAGCTGCAGGAATCAGGACCTGGCCTGTTAAAGCCATTGCAGACACTGTCCATCACCTGTGCTGTCTCTGAATTCTCCATGACAACAAGTGGTCACTACTGGAATTAGATCCATCAGACCCCAGGGAAGGGGCTGGAGTGGAGATGGTACATAAATAGCAGTAGCACCACTAACTAACAGCCCATCCCTGAATAGCCAAGTGTCCATTTCCAGAGGGGGACACATCCAAGAACCATTTCTTTCTGCAGCTAAACTCCCTGACCAACCAGGACATTACCACCTCTAACTGTGCCAGAGAAACATTGAGGCACCTCAGTGTGAGCCCAGACACAAACCTCCCTGCAGGGCACCCTGGGCCAGCAGGGTGTGCTCAGCACACAGAGAGCTCAGGGTCAGACAGGAGCAGGTGCAGAGAGAAGAGAGAACAGTTCCTCTCATGCCCTGAGGTCCCTTCCCAGCCAGCACCTCCCTGACTCCAACTTGCCTGGAGATTACCTAGATCTTTTCTGTCTCAGAATCTCAGAGGCTTTTCTTTTTCTCTAGACAGGCTTGTCTGAGATTCCCTTGCTCAGCACAGGCTTCTGAACATTTCCAGATGAACATTAATTTTTATTAATATTTCCTGTCCAGTGTCTCTAATGTGAAATTTATAACCTACATTTTCAGTACCAGGGATTGATACAGGGGGTGTTCTACCCCTGAGCTCCACCCCAGCCCCAGTCTGTGTCTTATTTAAGACAGTTCTTCCTAAGAGGCCCAGGTGGACTTGAGCTAGTTATCCTCCTACCTCAGCATCCTGAGTACCTGGGGTTACAAGTGAGCTCCTCCACACCCAGGTGAAAATTTGTAAGCATTCAATGCCATGTCTTATCCCCTCCCTGCTCAGAGGGATCCCCTGTCCTCTAACCATGCCTACCTCCCATTCCCAAACTGCTAAGTGTGCTTCCTGTCATGGATCAAGTCATAGAACACACTTGACAGTGGTGCCCACATAATGCCAGAACCTTCCACCCCTGGGGACCTGTGGCAATGTCTCGAGTCACTTTTATTTCCTCTTCTGTTAAGAAAGGGATTTTCCAAGGCAATAAGTTGTTAGGAACCACAGTAGCTGCCAAACCTCCAGCTATCACACAAGACCACCCAGAGCAAGACATTATTGCAACCAATATCTATGTACATGAACTAAGAAGCAGTGACAGAGAGCACTCAACCCAGTCAAAATGCAGAGAAATGTGCATATTCAGGGTGAACTTTGGTGTATATGAGCTGTCTATGCTCATGATAAGGCTCTGTGACACCCACACCCATGGCTCCAATCTCTGTGTCTTTGGTGGACAAGGGTGACCTGAGCAGGGTCTTGGAGAGAAACACCTCCCAGGAGGGAGGGTGGTAGTTCTTCAAGGGAATGTTGGAGCTGCAGGTTGGCTCTGCCACTGGCCCCAGTTCCCTGAAGACACATTGTGCACAGGACCATTATGACCACCGTCTTGCTGTGAGGTGATCCTGAGACTGAGAAGTCACAGGACACTTGCTGCTGGGGAGAGGGAGCTTGGAGCCTTCCTGGGTTTTCAGCCACTGTGGCTTGATTGCAGGGTCACAGACAGGAATGCCCTGGGCTCTGTTCTGTTCACCTTAGTGCCCAGTCTGTCCTGAGAGTCCAGATCCACTCTAGGTGAGGATGAGCAGCAGCAATGTTTATATCCAGATCATCCTAAGCTACTCCAAGAATATTAAACTCTTGGGAGAATTTTGAAAAATATGTGCTGGATGACAGCTATGGCATTGATTTAAATGTGAAATTTGTTAGTGGCTAAAATTTGTAGTATTACATTTTGTAACAATGCTTGTCACCTCTATTTCTATCATTAATAATTTTATGTTTTTATTTCTTTTTATTTATTTATTTTATTTATTTTTTATTTGATCTGATTTTTCTTATTTTATTTTTGCATTATAAAAATAAAAATTGTATGGTTTGTTTCAATGTAATTATCAATGCATATACATAATTTAATAGCAGAACAATTTTTCCTTTGTATCTTTTTTATATTACATTTCTCTACCTGTCATCATCTTCTCAATTTATTATATATGTTTTGTCATACTAAATATACATACAATGATTTTCCTTTTCTGTATGTCTATGATGTCCTTATAAATGCCTACTAATAATTGTACATTGAACAAATGTTGCCTTCTTAATGCACAAAAAAGCTATTGCATGTCGATTCCAGAGGGCATTTTCTGAGTTGTGTTTATTTTCCCCAATGGTTTGGTTTTTGTCTCCTTTGCCTCAGTGAAACCTCAGTACTTCCTCTGGGGGAACTTGCTCAACTCCTTCCTGAGCCAGTTGGATTCTGGGATCTCTTTCCCTAAACATGACGCCCTCACTTGCAGACAGTCTGTATTTCATTGCTTAAACCTGCTTTTCTTAGTATACCAATATTTGGACATATTTATATATACTAGACTTATGACTTGAGACTTTAAAACATTTTTAAAATCTGATAAGCAATGATATGTTGTAATTTGTGTTTGTCATGTGATGGTGTTTGATCACCAACATTACTCAGAAGGTCAACATCTCTCTCCATCAGAAACACACCTGGTGATTCCAGCTGTATTTTCACAGTAACACTGAAAACTTGTAAGTCCAAGAAAGCAGAGGACAGCATGGGTGCCAGGCGCTATGATGAAGCCCAGGCTTGTGCACACCCAGCTGTCCATCATATGTTCTTCCTCGGTGACTGGAGCCCCCCAGCTGCTTTTCTCCAGTCACTGTGAAGCACAGCCTGGCTGTGGGCCAACACACGTGCACTGCGAGCTGCAGAGCACGAGGACAAAAGCCCTCTCTGCACAAAATTATCACCACCCACCCTCACCCTCACCATCCCTGGCACCTTCCTCACTTAAGTTGTTTCTGGTTCTCTCTCCTTCCAGGGCCTGATGCAGTAGCTTCCCCACATGAGTGATGGTGTGGTGATGGTCTCCCTCTGCCTGACTCATCTAAGCTATGTCCATGTGCTCCTGGGCCATTCCCAGTGCCAAGAGGAGAGAGGATGCCATTCTTTTTAGCAAAATTCCATTCTTCCTCTGTGGATAGCATATTCTCCACACCTTCTTTGAAGGAAAACGACGGTTATTATGAGAAGTGCTTCAAACACTCATGGGACTAGGACAGGCCACTTGATTCCACATCCCAACTGCTGTGCACACTGGGCAGAGGTCCTGTCCCCAAGGTTCAGATTGTCCCACCCCATGTCTCCTCTGGCCTCAGCCATGAAGCACAGGGTGGGGTCTTCTCACAGCTGCCCTCCAAGCTGTCTCTGCACTTTGTAGATCTACAGTACTGGGGCCTTAAGAGAAATTCTCCCAGGCTACACTAGCCATGGCATTAGGGAGACTGTGTGTAGGATCCACAACTGTGACATAGCTCTGCCTGAGCCACAAGTCTATGCAGGGCATCCTCTGGAACACACATAGAGGAAGACCCACGTCCACACTCTGGCCCCCCTGTGTCTGCAGAATTAGCACCATGGGTATGCTGCCAGGTTGGCTCCCAGGTGACTACACCAGGTCCCAGATCAGAACTGGCCACAGACCAACACTTTATCCAGTCCCAGGGCTGCATCCACATCTTTAGATGTTTACTAAGCCCACCTCCAGGCCCAGCACCAGTGGGTGCAGAGTGCCGTCTGTGCTGCTCTGAGCAGCTCCTGAGGCTGATTGTTACAATGAGAGAGCTGCACTGCAGCAGGTTCTGGAGACCAGCCTGCAAACACCCAGGTGCTTCTTCTGACCAGGGCTTCCTGAGGCTGCACCACCACAGGGCAGGAAGGCCAGGAGGCAAAGAGACAGACGGGGCTGGAACCCTCGATGGTGCTGGGCTACACAGGGGGCTCAGCATGAAAGTCAGTAACGACCATTTCTAGGGAATCCTCCCATTAGAGTGGCCCCAGTGATCCACTCATGGGTCACCACCCAGTAAACCCCATCATCTTCTAGTTTTCTAATTATCTGCATTGATAAAGATATAATCAAATTTCAAAAAGGGACACAGTTTTTTAACTGTGGCCATCCATGAAGTACTCAATATTTAACGGAACTGAAGCTCCTGGTAACGGGATGCTCCTCTGCTGGGGTCTGAGAGAGCAGGGGCATCAAGACTATGTGACATTCGTGTACAGCAGTACTATCTGCACCTCCCACAGTGATCTCTGGGGCACCAGTGGGGTCCCCACCTGGTTTAGGCCATAAAGGATGAACACAGTTGACTCCATCAGGTGAGGTAACAGAGACAACGACTGCACATCTGTTGGTCAAACGGAGCCACCCTGGAGCTGACCCACCAGTGACAGGGACTCACTTGATTAATCCTCCTCAAGCCCAGGACATTCAAAGAGGACTGTCCTCTACTGGTTGACCCAGTGTGCAGCATGTGGCTTCTCCTGCCACTAGAACTGACCCCAGATACCACAGACCAGGGAGCCCAATGTCTGATCTCACTTGAGATCCTGTCCAGGGGATTGGCTGACTTGAGGTACAGTGGGCAGTGACTCTGGGAAGAGCAGAGGGGCCGGGTTCCACTTACTCCACCCCAGTGAGACATCCCCGAAGCAGACAGGCCAAAGACCAGTGAAGGCAGGACAGGAGTTAAACGGGAGGACTGGAGAGAGCTGCACAGTGTGCATGCACTTTTGTTCCAGGAAGAAGGAGAAGCTCAAATCCAGGTGCAACTGCAGGGATTCTCCTGGCATCTGGGAGCTGTAGATTGCTGCAGACAGTGGGGTGGTGGGACCATGCTGCATGGGGCCACAGCACATGGGTGTGCACAAAAGTGGGGAGACGTGGACACACTGAACCCTCCACACCTGTGCTCCTAGCTGGAGGACATTCCTCATCTTACTCCATCACAGGCTGACGATCTGAGAATGATGGTCCAGGGACCCGTGTCTCCTGTTGCACTCACTGCTGTCTCTGGTGGGGATGGTGGCACAGCTGTGCTCACAGTCCATTAGGCATCCACGTAAGTGTGGAAGGTGGGAGGTGCTCATTTGTATCAACACAGCTGCTTCAAAGTTAACCAAAGGTGCAGAGGGAGTGAGTAAGCCAGAGGCAGGACAACAGGAAGCAGAGAGTGGTCAGAATTTCTGAAGCATGATTGTCATCCACCAGGATGTTCGTCGTTCTATGCAAGATGAACACTGGGTTCAGCAAACTACACCCTTTTCTTCATATAAAGAAGGGCTCCACATATTCGACAAGCCTGTTCTGTCCTGTCCCCTAAGCCTGCGTCGTGGGAGGAGAGTGGATGCAGAGGAGTAAAAAAGCACATTCCTAGGTTGGTGGGCTATCAGCGTCACTTACATCTTCCTGGACAGTGTCGAAACAACCTTGTTTTACATTGCTGTGGTTAATCTTTCATGTATAAAATGTTCACTAACCATCTCTGACGGTCTGCTCAAGTTTCTCTGGGCACCGTCATTTTCGAGGCCCCCACCACTAAAGCACCCCCCAACCACCCTCTCCACCGCACCCCCCCCGAACCCACCCGCCCCTCACCCACCCACCCCCACCCCCACCCCCCACCCCCCCCCGAGCTTGCTATAATAGCAGGAGGACATGCAAATAAGAGGGGCGCCTCCACTCTGGCTCATGAAAACCAGAGCTCACCCTGGACCTTTGAAGCTGCCGAGGAGCCCACCCCCCAAGACTCCCATCTCAGCTCCACCTCAGTGATCAGAGACTGAAACACAGCTGCTCACCCCATGGAGATGTGTTCTCACCCTGGGTTATCCTTGTGGCTGTTTTAAAAGGTAAATTAATTGGAGAACCAGAGATCCTGATTGTGCTGGAGTGAGGAACAGTGTGAGGTAAAGAGTGGGGATGAGTGACAAGAGTCATTACCAGGCTGCTCTCTGTGTTTGCAGATGTTCCAGTGTGACTTGCAGCTGGGTGTTAGTCTGGGTAAGACCAGGTGCAGCCTGGGGGTACCCTGCGACTCTCCTTGGGCAGCTTCTGGAATCACCTTAGTAGGTACTCCCATGAGTTGGGTCCACCAAGCTCCAGGGACGGGGCATGAGTGGGTTCACACACAATTATATAAATTGGGTGGTAGCAACCGCCTACCCAGACTCCCATTGAAAGTGCTCGAGTCACGATCTATAATAGACAAT
>CM046659.1:3262632-3282190 GCA_025594165.1 Tamias sibiricus
TGAAGCTTGTCCTGCTCCAGACTTCTACAGCAAGATTGTTTCTGGCTCTGCTGGCCACGTCAGACCTCCTCAGTCCTTTGAGCCAGGCCAAACTTGTTGTGGCATTTTCTATAAAGCCCTCTCCTTTTTCATGAAATATATGGTGTTGAAAGAGTTAACTTTGACTTCTACTTGCTGCTGTTCAGTTCTTTTATTTACATATATGGCCACCAGGTATCCCTATTTCAATTATTTGGATCCAGACTAACTCTGTACATTTATCTTTTCTTGAAAAGAGTAACACAAACCTTTTTCTATAAGTACTTAATTTCTAGTTAATAAGCTTTAAGAGTCTTTTTGTGATTAAAAAATAAGTTTCTCTTACTTTTAAAATAGATATAAATCCCTTAGAGTAAAAAATCTCCCTTGAGCTAATGTTCATCCTTGCCCTGCTTAGGTTTTGTAAACAACTGCTATAAAAGAAAACATAGTGCTCTGGAATCCCAGACAGAGAAAGCTGACTTTTATCAGACAGTCCAAATAGTGTGCAGAGAAAACAGTTTCAGAGAATCCGCGAGAGATAAATTCTCACCCAAACTAGTTAGATTAATAATGTTGAAATTATAATATGCCCAGTCAGTCACGTATAGGGCCTTGAAAAGGTGCAAGTGACCTAAAAACCTTGAAATATGTATATAATAAGAAATTTAATATGTCTAAAATGTAATCTAAAAATTAAGTCATCTCTGTAATGAAATCACTAAAGAAACTGTAAATATTCTGTTCTGCCAAAAATTATGCTTAAAACCTATAACAATGTGAAAGTAAAGACACAAGATTCCACAGCCTGACTCACATGTCGGTGTGTTATTTTTCCCCATCGCTACTTCTCTGCCTTCGTACTTTCGCTGAGCGCTCGCATTGTACCCCCTGACTGGGGCTGGCCCCCAGCAAAATTTACAGTAAAGGTGTTGTATTTTGCTGTTCTCATAGACATGAGCTGCATGGAAGGCATTTCCCACCCAGACCCCATTCGCAGGAGGTTCCCTTCATCAAATCTGGTTGTTTCTGTCTCATGCTGCCAACAAATGTTCTTCTGGCCAGCAGTGGAGGGTCACGTTCCCTGCAATGTCTGTACATTTTGATTTGGTTGTTTGCAGTAGTCCCAAAGAATTTCCACGAGGTGAGAAGGATAGAATGTTCTTAGAGAAAGCAAGTGAGTTACAAAGTTGTTTTTTTCAAATGTACCTCACAGTTGGGTGTGGTGGCACATGCCTGTAATCCCAGCACTTGGGAGGCTGAGGCAGGAGGATCATGAGTTCAAAGCCAGCTTCAGCAATGGAGAGGCACTTAGCAACTCAGTGAGACCCTGTCTCTAATAAAAAATACAAAAAAGGGATGGGAATGTGGCCCAGTGGTTGAGTGACCCTAAGTTCAATCCCCGGTATATATATATATATTATATATATAGAGAGAGAGAGAGAGAGAGAGAGAGAGAGAGCAATCTTAGCAATTGATCCTGTCATAATGGGTTAGCACTGTCAATGTTCATAAACAAGAGTAGGAATCATCTAAACTGAGAAGAAAGTCACTCAGGAAATTTCCAAAGAAACACAAGTTCTGCCTGGAGAACTCAGGGAGGAGCCTGGAGAGACAAGATATTGGATCCGCGAAATCTTGATCATAACAGAAATGCAGAGTTCAGTGTAAGTGTGACCGGAGGTGAATTCAGTGGATGGAAACCTAACATCCAGCAGGGCCATATGAAGCCCTGGCAGGCTTGAGGCCACTGGCTCACACCTGATGCAGAGAAAGTGGTGAACAAAATCATTATAGTGGGCTCCAGTCTCCCCAGGTCAAGAGGTGAGATCATCTAAAGATGTCTCCCCTTCGGTATACCTTGACGAAAAGCTTTTGAAATCACAATATTTTCTAGGACTTGGAAACTTCACCAAAGAGCACATGTAATATTATAGGAGGTGAAAACATGGAGACAAGCAAGGTCATACCCGAGCCACCCCGGGAGCAGGAGGTGGGTGTATGCAGATTCAGTGTTTGCAGTGAGATCATGATTAACACCACAGTGAATAAGGAGAGGGGCCCACATGTCTTATCAGTATGCATATACCTGAACCTCATCAGGAGATCAAGAAATACACCTGCCCTCTCAGTGTGAATCCAACCTCACTAATAATAATGTCCACTGTTTTCTCCAATTGCTGGGCTGTGGGCAAGGCATGTCTCACTGCAGTGAGGCTGAACAGAAAAGGGGACCTTGGTCACCCTCCCTCACCCCAGTCGGCCCTGCATGCCATCCTGTCTGCTGTCAGCCTGGCTCTGCTGCTCTGGGTGGACTCAGTGGTTCTCAGCCTCAGGCTGCAGAGAAGAGCTGCCTCTCTTCCCAAGACCCTCACCTGGCCCAACAACTTCATTCTGTCCTCTCATGGTGGAGATCAGAGAGCAGCACAGGTGAGTGGAAGAGCTCAGAGAAGATTCCCATCCACTCCTGTCCACAGGCATTGGCAGGATGGTCAGGAGGACAAGCTGAGTAGAGGGTAGAGAGCAGGTGAGGGGTCACAAAGCTGGAAGCCCCTTCCATCCTGAGACCCTGCTCCCTTCTCTCCAGCTCAGTCTGTAGTCCCAAATCTCACAGAGATGCAAGAGAAGAACTAGTCCTGAGAACAAAGGGAGTGATCTTTTCCTGGATGTGGGGAACCCATCTTCAGCTCTGTGCTCTTGTTCAGTGCTCACTGAGGGCTTCTCTTTCAAGGGGTGCAAGGTGAACCCGGGGCCTCTTGCATGCTAAACAATTCCCTGCCCCTCTGAGACCTTCACAGGCAGAAGGAGAAAGTGCTTGGAGGAGGCAGTGCTGGGCGCTGGAAGGTGGGCTTCTCATCTTACAGCCTTCCAGCACCTCTAAAACCAGCTGCTCTCCTGTCTCAGATAAAACTCCACAAGTTTCAAGAGAGAGGACACATCTCAGGAGCGCAGAGGACATGGACAACCTGACATCAGCCTCTCCAGATGTAAGAATAGCCTCAGCCACATGTAAATTCCTCCTCCTTCTCTGGGTTCAAATCCCCTCTGAGCTACAAGATCTCACAGCTCTCTGCTTAGACAGGGCTGAGGTCTCTGGGAAAGCAGAGTATGGTCTGTAAGATGAGGGTGCTGGGTCTAGTTCTGTGCCTGGTCACAGCTCCCCAAGGTGAGTGTCTCCAGTGTCAGACCTGGTTTCATGGGGAGTTTGTCACCGCTTATGCCTGACAGAGTTTGACCTGTATTTGTCCCCAGGTGTCCTGTGTCAGGTGCAGCTGCAGGAATTAGGACCTGGCCTGGTAAAGCCCTTGCAGATACTGTCCATCACCTGTGCTGTCTCTGAATTCTCCATGACAACCAGTGGTTACTACTGGAATTAGATGCATCAGACCCCAGGGAAGGGGCTGGAGTGGAGAGGGTACATACATAGTGGTAGCACCACTAACTACAGCCCATCCCTGAATAGCCAAGTGTCCATTTCCAGAGACACGGCCAAGAACCATTTCTTTCTGCAGCTGAGCTCCCTGACCAGCTAGGACATGACCACCTCTTACTGTGCCAGAATAACGTTGAGGGACCTCAGTGTGAGCCCAGATACAAACCTCCCTGCAAGGCACCCAGGGCCAGCAGGGGGCGCTCAGCACACAGAGAGCTCAGGGTCAGCCCAGGAGCAGGTGCAGAGGGAGGAGAGAACAGTTCCTCTCATGCCCTGAGGTCCCTTCCCAGCCAGCACCTCCCCTGACTCCACCTTGCCTGGAGATTCTCTAGGTCTTTTCTGTCTCAAAATCTCAGAGGATTTTTTCTTCTCTAGACAGGCTTGTCTGAGATTCCCTTGCTCAGCACAGGCTTCTGAACATTTCCGGATGAACATTAATTTTTATTGATATTTCCTGTCCCGTGTCTCTAATGTGAACATTATAAACCTATATTTTCAGTACCAGGGATTGATTCAGGGGTGTTCTACCGCTGAGCTCCACCCCACCCCTGTCTGTGTCTTATTTAAGACAGTTCTTACTAAGAGGCCCAGGCTGGCCTTGAGCTAGTTATCCTCCTACCTCAGCATCCTGAGTACCTGGGGTTACAAGTGAGCTCCTCCACACCCAGGTGAACTTTGTAAGCATTCAATGCCATGTCTTATCCTCTCCCTGCTCAGAGGGAGACCCTGTCCTCTCCCATGCTTACCTCCCATTCCCAATCAGCTAAGTGTGCTTACTGTCAAGGATCAGGTCATAGAACACACTTGACAGTGGTGCCCACATAGTGGCCAGAACCTTCCACCCCTGGGGACCTGTGGCAATGTCTGGAGTCACTTTTATTTCCTCTTCTGTTAAGAAAGGGATTTTACAAGGCAATCAGTTGTTAGGAACCACAGTAGCTGCCAAACCTCCAGCTATCACACAAGACCACCCACAGCAAGACATTATTGGAACCAAATGTCTATGTACTGAACTAAGAAGCAGTGACAGAAAGCACTCAACCCAGTCAAAATGCAGGAAAATGTGCATATTCAAGGTGAACTTTGGTATGTATGAGCTTTCTATGCCTCATGATGAGGCTGTGTGACACCCACACCCCACACCCAGGGCTCCAATCTCTGTATGTTTGGTGGACAGGGGTGACCTGAGCAAAAGATATTGGATAGAAACACCTCCCAGGAGGGAGGGTGTTCAGTTCTTCCAGGGAATTTTGGAGCTGCAGGGTTGGCTCTGCCACTGGCTCCAGTTCCCTGAAGATGCACTGTGCACAGGACCATTCTGAGCACCGTCTTGCTGTGAGGTGATCATGAGACTGAGAAGTCACAGGACACTTGCTGCTGGGGAGAGGGAGCTTGGAGCCTTCCTGGGTTTTCATCCACTGTGGCTGGATTGCAGGGTCACAGACAGGGATGCCCTGGGCTCTGTTCCTGTTCACCTTAGTGCCCCAGTCTGTCCTGTGAGTCCAGATCCAGTCTAGGTGAGGAGGAGCAGCAGCAATGTTTATATCCCAGATCATTATAAGCTACACCCAGAATATTAAACCATTGGGAGAATTTTGAAAAAATATGTGCTGGATGACAACTAAGGCATTGATATTAAATGTAAAATTTGATAGTGGCTAAAATTTATAGTATTACATTTTGTAACAATGCTTGTCACCTCTATTTCTATCATTAATAATTTTTTGTTTTTATTTCTTTTTATTTATTTATTTATTTTTATTTTTCTTATTTTATTTTTGCATTATAAAAATAAAAATTGTATGGTTTGTTTCAATGTAATTATCAATGCATATACATAATTTTTTGTAAAACATTTTTTCCTTTGTATCTTTTTATATATTACATTTCTCTACCTGTCATCATCTTCTCAATTTATTATATACATTTTGTCATACTTGTTGTGACAAAGGGCATTTGTCAATGTTGAGGGCATTTGTCAATGTTGAGGGCATTTTCTATAAAGCCCTCTCCTTTTTCATAAAAGATATGGTATTGAAAGTGTTAACTTTGACTTCTACTTGCTGTTCAGCTCTTTATTCACATATATGGCCACCAGGTATCCCTATTTCAATTATTTAGATCCAGACTAACTCTGTACATTTATCTTTTCTTAAAAAGAGTAACACAAACCTTTTTCTATAAGTACTTAATTTCTAGTTAATAAGCTTTAAGAGTCTTTTTGTGATTAAAAATAAATTTCTCTTACTTTTAAAGTAGATATAAATCCCTTAGAGCAAAAAACAGTCCTTCAGCCTTGCCTCCCTCTTTTCCCTGCTTCTAGATTTTATAAACAACTGCTATAAAAGAAAAACAATAGTGCTGTGGAATCCTAGACAAAGAAGGTTGACTTTTATCAGACAGCCTAAATAGTATGCAGAGAAAACAGTTTCAGTCACGTACAGGGCCTTGAAAAAGTGCAAGTGACCTCAAAACCTTGAAATATATGATATAAAAATTTAATATGTCTAAAATGTAATCTAAAAATTAAGTCATGTCTGTAATAAAATTATCAAAGAAAATGTAAACATTCTGTGCTGCCAAAAAAAATATGCTTAAAACCTATAACAAAGAAAAAGTAAAGAAGACGATTCCACAGCCTGACTCGCGTGTCAGTGTGTTATTTTCCCCATCGCTGCTTCTCAGCCTCAGTACTTTGCTGAGCGCTCGCGTTGTACCACCTGACTGGGGCTGGCCCCCAGCAATACTAAATATACATACAATGATTTTCCTTTTCTGTAGGTCTATGATGACCTTTATAAATGCCTAACTAATAATTGTACATTGAACAAATGTTGCCTTCTTAATGCACAAAAAAGCTATTGCATGTCAATTCAGCATTTTCTGAGTTGTTCATTTTCCCAAATGGTTTGGTTTCTGTCTCCTTTGCCTCAGTGAAACCTCAGTACTTCCTCTGGGGAACTTGCTCACTCCTTCCTGAGCCCAGGTGGATTCTGGGATTACTTTCCCTAAACATGACGCCCCTCACTTGCAGACAGTCTGTATTTTATTGCTTAAGCCTGTTTTTTCTGAGTATAATATTTGGAGATAATTATATATATATATTTGACTTACCACTTGAGACTTTAAAACATTTTAAAGGACCTGATAAGCAATGATATGTTGTATGTTGTTGTGTTTCTCCTGTGATGGTGTTTGATCACCAACATTCCTCAGAAGGTCAACAGCTCTCTCCATCAGAAACAAACCTGGTGATTCCAGCTGTATTTTCACAGTAACACTGAAAACTTGTAAATCCAAGAAAGCAGAGGACAGCATGGGTGCCATGTGGTATGATGAATCCCAGGCTGTGCACACCCAGCTGTCCTTCACATGTCCTTCCTCAGTGACTGGAGCCCACCAGCTGCTTTTCTCCAGTCACTGTGAAGCACCACCTGGCTGTGGGCCACACATACACTGCGAGCTGCAAAGCACCAGGACAAGGCCCTCTCTGCACAAAATTCTCACCACCCACCCTCACCCTCACCATCCCTGCACCTTCCTCTCTTAAGTGGTTACTGGTCCTCTCTCCTTCCAGGGCACTGATGCAGTAGTTTCCCCACATGAGTGATGGTGTGGTGATGGTCTCCCTCTGCCTGACTCATCTTAGCTATGTCCATGTGCTCCTGGGCCATGCCCAGAGCCAAGAGGGAGAGGATGCCTTTTTTTTTTTTTTTTTTTTTTTAGTGAAATTCCATTCTTCCTCTGTGGATAGCATATTCTCCACATCTTCTTTGAAGGAAACACGGTTATTATGAAAAGTGCTTCAACACTTACATGACTAGGATAGGCCTCTTGATTCCACATCCCAACTGCTGTGCACACTGGGCAGAGGTCCTGTCCCCAAGGTTCAGATTGTCCCACCCAATGACTCTCCTGGCCTCAGGCCATGCAGCACAGGGTGGGGTCTTCTCACAGCTGCCCTCCAAGCTGTCTCTGCACTTTGTAGATCTACAGTACTGGGACCTTAAGAGACATTACTCCCAGGCTACACTAACCATGACATTAGAGAGACTGTGTGTCGGACCCACAATGGTGACATAGCTCTGCCTGAGCCCCAAGTCTATGCAGGGCATCTTCTGAAACACACATAGAGGAAGACCCACATCCACACTCTGGCCCACTGTGTGTGCCTGCAGAATTAGCCCCATGGGTGCTGCCAGGTTGGCTCCTGGTTGACTACACCAGCTCCCAGATCAGAACTGGCACAGAACAACACTTTACCCAGTCCCAGGGCTGCATCCACATCTTTAGATGTTTACTAAGCCCACCTCAGGCCCAGCACCAGTGGGTGCAGAGTGAGGTCTGTGCTGCTCTGAGCAGCTCCTGACACTGATGGCTACAATGAGAGAGCTGCACTGCAGCAGGTTCTGGAGACCAGGGTGCAAACACCCAGGTGCTGCTCCTGACCAGAGCTTCCTGAGGCTTCACCAGCACATGGCAGGAAGGCAGGAGGCAAAGAGAGGCAGAGGGGGCTGGAACCCCTGATGGTGCTGGGCTACACCAGGGGCTCAGCATGCAAGTCAGTAACGACCATTTCTACGGAGTCTCCCATTAGAGTGGCCCCATTGATCCACTCATGGGTCACCACCAGTAAACCCCATCATCTTCTAGGTTTCTAATTATCTGCATTGATAAATATATCATCAAATTTCAAAGGGACACAGTTTAACTGTGGCATCCATGAAGTACTCAATATCTAAATGGAACTGAAAGCTCCTGGTAACGGGATGCTCCTCTGCTGGGTCTGAGAGAGCAGGGACATCTAGACTATGTGACCCTCGTGTACAGCAGTATTACAGCACCTCCCACAGTGATATCTGGGCCACCAGGGGGTCCCCACCTTAGGCCAGGATGAACACAGTTGCCTCCATCAGGTGAGGGTAACAGAGACACACTGCACATCTGTTGATCAAACAGAGCCACCCTGGAGCTGACCCACGAGTGACAGGGACTCACTTGATTAATCCTCCTCAAACCCAGGACATTGAGAGGAGGACCTGTCCTCTCCTGGTTGACCCAGCGTGCAGTATGTGGCTTCTCCTGCACTAGCTCTGCCCCAGGACCACAGGCCAGGGAGCCCAATGTCTGGTCACACTTGAGATCCTGCCCAGGTGATCTGGCTGACCCTGAGGAACAGCAGCAGTGACTCTGGGAAGAGCAGCCTGGGTTCCACTTACTCCACACCAGTGAGACATCCCTGGAAGCAGACAGGCCCAAAGACCAGTGAAGGCAAGACAGGAGTTAAACGGGAGGACTGGAGAGAGCAGCACAGTGTGCATGCACTTTGTTACAGGAAGAAGGAGAAGCCCAAATCCAGGTGCACTGCAGGGATGCTCCTGGCATCTGGGAGCTGTAGATGCTGCAGACAGTGGGGTGGTGGGACCTGCTGCATGGGGGCCACAGCACATGGGTGTGCATAGAAGTGGGGAGAGGTGGACACACTGAGCCCTCCACATCTGTGCGCCTAGCTGGAGGACATTCCACATCTGCTCCATCACAGGCTGACCATCTGAGAATGACGGTCCAGGGACCCGTGTCTCCTGTCTGCACTCACTGCTGCCTTGGTGGGGATGGTGGCACAGCTGTGCTCACAGTCCATTAGGCATCCATGTAAGTGTGGAAGGTGGGAGGTTCTCATGTATCAACACAGCTGCTTCAAGTTAACCAAAGGTGCAGAGGGAAGTGAGAAGCCAAAGGCAGACACAGGGAGTAGAGCGTGGCCAGAATTCTGAAGCTGATTGTCATCCACCAGGATGTTTCATGGTCCTAAGATGAACACTGGGTTCTGTAAACCTACACCCTGTTCTTCATACAAGAAGGGCTCCACATATTCCACAAGCCCCATTCTGCCCTGTCCCTAAGCTTGCTTATGGAGGAGAGGATGCAGAGGAGTGAAAGAAGCACGTTCCTAGTGTTGGTGGACTATCAGGTCACTTACATCTTCCTGGACAGTGTGAAAACCATGCTTAAATTTCCTTGTTAATCTTTCATGGATAAAATGTCATTAACCATCTCTGACTTGCTCAAGTTTGCTCTGGGCATAGTCATCTCTGAGGCCTCCACCCAGAGCTGCTATATAGCAGGAGGACATGCAAATAGGGCCTCCTTCTGCTCATAAAAACCAGCTCACCTGACCTGCAGCTGCAGAGGAGCCCAGCCCTGCACTCCCAGCACAGCCCACTCAGTGATCAGGACTGAATACAGCTGCTCCCCGTGGAGAGTGTGCTCAGCTGGGTTTTCCTGGTGGTTGTTTTAAAAGGTAATTAATGGAGAACCAGAGATCCTGAGTGTGTGAGTGAGGACAGGAAAGCTCTGGACAGAAGGTGGTGCTTGGTTTGCACCGGCTGGGATCTCCGGAACTGTCGGCTAAAGCAGCTGCTGTCTGGCTGGAGGCTGGAACTGTCAGCTGGGAGCGGCCATCAAGATGGAGGCGATGGGTCTGGATCTGTTGGCTGGGGCAGCTGCCGTCAGCTGGAGGCGATGGGTCTGGAGCTGTTGCAGTGCCTTCCTCCTCTCTGCAGCAACGAGCCAATGTATCTGTCTTCCTCCTCTCAGCAGCGACGAGCCGATGTTGTTGTGTCCGTGTGTCTCTCTCTGTCTGATCTGAGCCTCTTGAACAGGGCCTTATATAGGGATTTCTGGTGGGGGGTGCACTAGAGCAACCCCAACACCATTGGCTCTTTGCTCATAGAACAGGGTGTCCTTTAAGCCTATTGGCTCTTGCCTGAGGAAAAGAAACATTCTGCCAGGGGAAGGAACATCCTGTCTGGAACATCTTGAAACAAGGTTGCTTCTCTTAGGGTGTGGAAAACTCTGAGGGTGGGGGATGGTAACCTGTCTAATCATTCCCCCCTTTTTGTTTTCTTAGGAAGTGAAACGTCGTATGTCAGTCTGGCTACTTCCTGCTGAAACGGAGCGGCGTGGGTGTTATGGGGGGATATGATAAGTCAGGTAGGTCAGGCTTGAGTGTGTGAAAGGATTCCCAGGAGGTTGGCACCAAAAAGATGAATTTGTCCTGAGGTGATGAGAAGTAACAGATGATCCCTAAGGAGAAGCTGGTTTTAGTTTCAGATCAAGAAAGACAAAAAATTATTCTGAGTCTATATCGGGAACACGAGAAAAGCGAATTTTTAGGGGATTGGTAGGAAGGGAAGAATGTGGTATGTGTCTCAGAGGAGACTGGAAGTAGGGTAGCTGGGTGTAAAGAGGAGTAGGGGTTGGAAGGAGATTGAGGAGTCATGCAGAAAAGAAACAAGGAGAGAGAGAACGTGACACAGCGGGAGAGTTTGAAGGCTCTTATAGGTTAGTAGGTCTTTTAAATGATAAGGAGAGGCAACAGTGACAATGGGCACCAAACATCAGCTTTTTTGATTCCTGTAGAATTAGGTAAGCAGCAGCCAGAGCCCTAAGACAAGGGGCCCATCCGTGAACTGTGGGATCAAGTTGTTTAGAAACATAGGCAATGGGAGCAAAAATGGAGGCCTTATATTGGCCTAAAACACCTAGAGCCAGACCAGTCATTTCATGGACATAAGGGTGAATGGCTGAAGAAGGTCTGGGAGGTGAAGAGCTGGGGCCTGTAATAGTGCCTGCTGCAGATGCTTAAACTCAGCCTGAATGCCTTCGGGAAGGGGCTTTTCCTTAACCCCCTTAGCTGCCTCATATAGAGGTTTTGCATAAACAGAAAAATTGGGAATCCATGCACAGAAGTATCCTGCTAGCCCCAAGAAGGAAAGAATCTCTTCCTTTGTCTTGGGACATGGAAGGCCTTGATGAGGGCCTTTAGGTCTACAGTAATCGCCTTTGATTGATGGGAAATCTGAACTCCTAAATAAACTACCTGGGTCTGGGCAAGTTGTACCTTAGATGGCGAAACATGATACCCACGAGAAGCAAGAAAATTTAAAAGGGTGTAAGAGTCTATACGAGCTGTGGAGAAGGAAGGGCTGCAAAGGAGAAGATCATCTACATATTGCAAGAGTGGAGTCAGAGAATTCAAGGCCTTTGAGATCGGCAGCCAGTGTCTGTCCAAAGATATATGAGGGCTGTCTCGAAAACCCTGAGGAGGACTGTCCAGGTCAATTGTTGGTACAATTGAGTATCAGGATCAGTCCAGGTAAAAGCAAAGATGTCTTGTGATTCTGAGCTAAAGGGACAGTGAAGAAGGCATCCTTAAGGTCAATGACTGAGAAATGAGTAGATAAGGAGAATTAGAAATAGAATGGTATAAGGATTTGGGACCAGAGGGTGTATGGGCCTAACAACCTCATTGATGAGACGAAGATCTTGGACTAGCCGGTATGACCCATTGGACTTCTTGACTGCCAATGTGGGAGAGTATTATATGGGAATGGGTGGGTCGGAGAAAGCGTTTCCGCAGAAGTTCTGAGATAATAGGTTGGAGACATCTGAGGCTAGTGGCTGGGAGTGGGTACTGGGGCTCTATTAGGGAAATACTGGGATCTTTAAGGTGCATTTGTATAGGGTCACAGTGAGCAAGGGATGGAGTCTGGGTATCCCAAACTTTGGGGTCTACCAGATGGGAGGGGGCAGGGTAAAAAGGAGGTTTCCACATCAGGCTCAAAAATGCTAAGAAAGAAGACAGAGGAGGAGACAGAGTGAGATGAGTCGGGGAGCAGAACTGAGCAAGGCGGGTCAGAAAAGCACAACTGAGGCCTGAAATTTGACCAGTATATCTCGGCCCAATAAAGGCACAGGACATTGAGAGATTACTAGAAACTGGTGGGCAAATGAATGGAGGTGGAGGTGGCAAGACAGCATGGGAGTCTTGTGGGGCTGAATGGTGTGTCCCTCTATCCCAACAACCGGAGATGATATGGTGGTGGACCCCCAAAACTCTTTCAAGACCAAGAAAGTGGCTTCTGTTTCTAGTAGGAAATTTATGGGGTGGCCATCAACAAGAAGGGTGACCCTAGGCTCCTGTAAGGCGATGTCAACTGTCGGGAGAGGAAACCCAGGGCCCCGTCAATCTTCTGCAGCTACTCCAAGCAGGTCGGGTTTCATGACTAATCCAGTCCCCCTGCGGGAACTGGGGCAGTCAACACCCCAGTGGCCCATCTTGGAGCATTTAGGACATGGGCGCGTAGGGGGCCTGGGGTTGGGGCAAGCTCTAGCCCAGTGTCCTTCGTTCCCGCACTTGAAACACGGCCCTGGAGGTCCCCTCTGCACGCGGTAATGGCCCCTTGTTTGTGAGGCTGGAGAGTCGGTGCCCTGTAAAGCCTGGGCCAGCATTTGAAATCTTGCTCGTTCAGCCTTTTCATGGTTCTGAAACCTATGGCGTTCAGTATTTTCATCTCTATTATGATAGGCCTTAAAGGCCGTGGCTAAGATCTCGGTCTGAGGTGTTGCAGGTCCTTGCTCTAATTTTCTCAATTTAGCCCGTATATCAGGGTAACTTTGGGACAAAAAATAAGTCATAAGGACCTGACGTCCCCCTGGAGATTCAGGATCTAAATTGGTGTACTGTTGGAGAGCTTTTGTTAGTCGATCTAGAAATTCAGAGGGGGTGTCTTCCCTTTTTTGTATGATTTCCTGCAGCTTGTCAAAATTAACTACTTTTTGTGCTGCATGCTTAAGACCAGCTAGTATACAAGTGGAAAACTGATCTCTCAAGGCCACATCCCCTGGAAAATTATAGTCCCAGTTAGGGGTCCCTTTCGGGGACAGCCTGAGGTCCAATGAGATGGTTAGGGTTGGTTCTATGATTCTCATCGGCATAGGCCCGTGCCTGCTCCCAGACTCGCCTACGCTCCTCGGGGAGGAGGGTATTTGCCAAAATCATATAGATGTCATGGAAGGTAAGGCTATAAGCTTGGAGGACCCATTGAAATTCCCTGAGGTATGTAGTGGGGGTCAGTGCTATAAGAGCCCAATCATTTCTCGATTTGTACTAACCTCGGTCATTGGGAAGGGAACATGGACACGGACAATTCCTTCTGGGACCGCAACTTCCGGAGTGGGGACAGGACTTGGGCGGGAGTAAGTGACAGAGGGTGAGCAGACATTGTGCAAGATCCTGTAAGGGGTGGGCTGGAGGAGGAGGTGGCAGGAGTGGGAAGAAGTAGGGCTGGAGGGGCCGAGGGAGGGGGAGAGATTTCAGATTGGTATGGGTGCGGCTCATCCGCGGGATCAAAATCAAGAAAGGAGGGGGGGATGGTAAGGAAGCAGCCAGTTGGCAGGCTAGGAGGCTATTGCAGGTAGAGTGAGGGATTCAAATGGAGGTGGGAGAAAGCCTGAACATACGGAATCTCTACCCATTTTTTTTGATCACTCACAGAAGTTGAAAAGATCTCTCAGTATAGAGGGATCCAGGGACCCAGAAGCAGGCCATTTGTTTTGGTTATCTAAGGGGTATGTGGGCCAATCTTGGGTGCAAAACTTGGTAAGTCTTGTTGGTTGTATATCGGGAGTTAGGCCAAGAGTGGCCAGGTTGTTTAAGAGGCATTGTAGAGGACAGTCGGCTGGGAGGGTCGGAGTGGGTACGAGAGTGACAAATAGTGAGTGATAGCAAAACCAAAGAAGAGAGTGAGGACAAGAGCAAAGAAGAGAGTGATGAGAGGGTAGTCAGCCAGGAGGGGTAGGAGTGAGTCAGCCAGAAGGGGTGAAGAAGCAGCAGCAGCAGAAGAAGCCCCCATTTTCCCGTTCCGAACGGGACAGATATATTGTCCTGAGGAACGTCCTCCTCAAGATATATATATCAGAGAGATCCAAGTCTGTGAGACCCAGTCGTCACTGGAGTCAAACAGACATGGGGTCCAAAGGGACCGAAGAACAATGGGCCACCTTGCACAAGGATTTTCCGTGTCCCATCCTGGACGGGAAGGAGAGACCCAAGTCCGGAGGCCAGAGGCCGAAAAAAAGGGCTTTCTTCAACTACTCCCAGGAAAGGGAGAGGGAGAGAGGGAGATAGAGAGAGAGAAAGAGAGAGAGAGAGAGAGCACCAACGGTCAGTTCCCACTGTACAAGGCCTGACGGGTTTAGGAGCCCTGGGGATAAGGAGACCTACCCAGGAAAGGGAGAGAGAGATAGAGAGACAAAAAGAGAAAGAGCTCCATGAGGTCCACTGTGACCGTGAAGGTCTAGGTGGGGTGCGATCCTCCCCGTACAGGCCACCAGCGGGTTGCCGGACGATCAACGGTCAGTTTCCCACTGTACAAGGCCTGACGAGTTTAGGAGCTCTGGGGCGGGGGGCTTACAAATACAATGACCGGTGGTGGATGCGTCGGAGCGGTGATCAAAAAACGGGAGAAGGGCTGAGGCAGTTCCGGGTGATTATGCCCTCCGGCTCCGACAGGATCCGAGTCACGGCACCAATGATGGGCAAAGCATCACACCGGGACAGCCGTGTAGCCAAAAGATTTATTTAACAGCCTTCGTAGCCGGTAGCAAAAACCGGAGAAGAGGTGCTCTGGTCGAAGGTCGAAGAGGTGCTGGGAGAGGGGAGTCAGGGAGAAGGGAGTGTGCAAGCTCTGGTGGGAGAAGGGAGTCAGGAAATGGGGAGTGTGCAAGCTCTGGACAGAAGGTGGGTGCTTTGGTTGCACTGGCTGGGATCTCTGGAACTGTCGGCTAAAGCAGCTGCTGTCTGGCTGGAGGCTGGAGCTGTCAGCTGGGAGCGGCCGTGGAGCTGGAGGCAATGGGTCTAGAGCTGTTGCAGTGGCTTCCTCCTCTCTGCAGCGATGAGCCTATGTATCTGTCTTTCTCCTATCAGCAGTGACGAGCTAATGTTGTGTCCGTGTGTCTCTCTCTGTCTGATCTGAGTCTCTTGAACAGGCCTTATATTAGGGATTTCTGGTGGGGGGTGCACTAGAGCAAACCCCAACACCATTGGCTCTTTGCTCATAGAACAGGGTGTCCTTTAAGCCTATTGGCTCTTGCCTGGGGAAAAGAAACATTCTGCCCGGGGAAGGAACATCCTGTCTGGAACATCTTGAAACAAGGTTGCTTCTCTTAGGGTGTGGAAAACTCTGAGGGCGGGGGAGGGTAACCTATCTATCAAGGGATAGTGACCTAGTATACGGTTTCACATATTGATATTCCGTTTTCCCCCAGCCCTATCTGTTGAATAGGCTGTCATTTCTCCAAGAAGATTTTGGAAAACTTTGTCAAGTTCCAAATAACTGGACTTATGTGGGTTTGTCTATGTATGTTCTACTCTATTCCTTTGGTTTCCCTATCTTTTTTGTGCCAGAACATGCTGATTTTGTTACTGTAGCTCTGTAGAAGTTTGAAAGTCAGATGTTGTCATATCTCCAGGTTCACTCTTCCTGCTTAAGATTGCTTTTTCTATTGTGTGTTTGTAACTTCCCCTCACAAATATTAAGACTCTTTTCTTTTTCTTTTAAGGATGTCTTTGGTGTTTGTTGAAGATATCATGTGAATCTGTGTGACACTTGGGTTAGTTTGGCCATTTGATAATATGCATTCTGACTGTACAAGAACATGGTAGGCCTTGCATCTAAGATCTTCATTTATCCCTGTGGTGTTCATTGTTTCCATTGTAGAATTTTTTCATCTTCTTGGTGGTATTTTTTTGCAAGTACATTTTAAGATTATTTGAAATGTGACTATATTCCTGATTTCTTTCTCAGCAGACCTATTTTAGTAATTTAAGAAAGTGGTTTTTTTATGAATACATATGCCATGTATATACATTGCTAAAGTTGTTAATCAGACCCCAAAGCATTTGATAAATACATTTGTTCTTGTAGATATTGGATCACATCACCAGCAAGCAGCATATTCAGATTTCTTTCTTTCCTCTGTAACCCTTAAATTTCCTTCTCTTTCTTAATTGCTCTGGTTAGAGTTTTTTAGAAACTATGTTCACAATACAATCAAAGAAATACAGAGTTGTTTTCTAGAAAACATAAAGATTGAAAAACCCTCGATGAACAATGAATATAAAAAACAAAAGCCCCAAATCAAAATTTGTGATAAAACAGAACATACTGCCACTCTGAAATCCAGAAGATTATTAGAAAATATTTTGGAAAAAAAAAACTAGAAAAATTTAAAGAGATCGAGGAAATTCTAAACACATGTGATTTACACAAGTTGTAGCACAGGAATATAAAAATTTAAAACATAAAACTACCAGCAGTGAAGTTGAAAGTCATTAAATTTCTTCCAAGAGAGAAAACCCCAAAAGCAGGTTGATTCTCAACTGATTATAAAAGAACTTTAAAGAAGAGGTAAGGGGGCTGGGCGCAGGTGGCGCACGCCTGTAATCCCAGCACTTTGGGAGGCTGAGGCAGGAGGATCGCGAGTTCAAAGCCAGCCTCAGCAATGGTGAGGCACTTAGCAACTCAGTGAGACCCTGTCTCCAAATAAAATACAAAAAAGTGCTGGGGATTTTTGTGGCCAAGTGGTCGAGTGCCCCAGAGTTCAATCCCCGTACCACAAAAAAAAAAAAAAAAAAAAAAAAAAAAAAAAAGAGGTAAGGACAACATCCTCATATTATTCCATAAAATTGAAAAGAAGAAAACACTTTAAAAATCATTCCATAAAGCCAGGCTAACACCTTAATAGCAAAACCAAACAAAGATACATCCAGGAAAGAAGACTTCAGACTAACATCAGTGATAAAAAGAAATGTGATTGACTAATTTCACTTAGCATTATATTCTCCATATTCATCCAAATCAATCTCAAAAATCCAAACAGCACACCAAATGTTTTCTCTGATATAAGGAGGTTAGTTCACAGTGTGATTGGATTGGGGTACATAGGATTAGAGGAACACTAGAATGGTCAAAGGAAAAGTGGAGGGCAAGGGAGGGAGCAGAGGGGGGGGAAGGGGGAAAAAAAAAAATGGTGGTTGAATGAGATGGATATCACTATCCTAAATGCATGATTAAAGATCTGAATGGTACTTATATAATTTTGTATACAAGCAGTTGTATGTAAAAAGATGATATTACTTGTGCATTATGAATAAGTTAAATAAATAATCTAAAAAATAAAAAAAAGTGAGATTCCTTAAGAAAAATATTGGCAAATTGCAATCAAGAACATATAAGAAGGTGATGCACTATATATAGTGTGTTTCACCACAGGGTTGATGAAGTTGGCTCAATATATACAATTTAATAAATATCCATGTGATTCACCACATAGAGTTTAAGACAAGAATCACACCATCACATCAACAGAAGCAGAAAAGGCATTTAAAAAAGTCAGAAACCCCATTGTATTTAAAGGACTGGAGAAATGCATGGCATGAAGACCAGACCTCAACCTCATAAAGACTACAAGTGACAAACCCAAGGCCACCACCATACTGAATGGAGATAAAGTGAAAACAGTTCCTCTCAGCTCAGAACCAGGACAAGAATGTCCAATCGCTCCAATCTGATTCCACAGGGTCCTTGCACTGCATATTTGATAGAGGAGCATATGCAACATGAACACCATGTGGAGCAGAACTATTGAGGCTGACGTGACTGCTCTGGGGTCACCAGGGTCAGATGCTGAGGAAGCTCAGAGGACCCTGCTGTGTGTTTTTCCATCAACTCATGTCCTCTCCTTGGCCTTCTTGCAATTGACTTGCACCTAATCAATCCTCATGAACAAATTTTCAGTTGCTATTTCTTAAGTGGAATTCCCTGTGAGGGCTGTCCTAGGGATTCTCTGTACAGCAAAGAGGGAGTTAGTTGAGTATTGGTGACATGGAACACCCGTGAACCTCAGGCTCATGTTCTCCTGTCTCCCAAGGAGTCCCTGAGACTCAGCACTCGTCCTCTGGCACTTTTGCTGCTGGTTTATTAATGGAAGGAGGGGGGCTGAGGACCAAGCTAGGTTCACGCAGGAGACAGGCAGCCCTGCCTGGTCACCACAGCAGCTGAGCAATTCTGAGTGGCAGGGGAACTTTGACCAGCCTACTCAGTAAGCTCATCCTTCCAAGGTCTGCCCACCCCAGACCTGGCACCTGAGAACAGGAGACTGACTGCCCAGGTCCTGTCTGAGATTCCAAGTAGCCCTGCACCTGAATTGTACCCAGCAGTCCTGGGAGGGGCAGAGTGGAGACATGAGAGCCATCCAGGGAGAAAGTATGATGACCCTTGTGCCTGGAGTTGCTGAGAGGGTGACTCAGATGTTCTCCATTGAGGCACTGCTGGGCTCTGGCCCAGAAAACAGCCACCAACCGTGACCAGCACACCCAACATCTCTGTGCTGTGGAAGCCCTCACCAGGGCAATCGAGACACACTTAGGAGACCCCAGACCCAGGGCCACTAGAGTCAGACTCAAGCATTCCCCTTGCCCTGGTTGCCATAGTCTTGCACCTAATCAAATCTTCTGAACCAATTTGCTGTTGCCATTTCTACAACTGCCAGTGAAGTGAAGAGGACCTACCTGACACTCAAGTGGAGGGCCAGACTTTAGGTCATATGTAGCCCCATCCATATCAATACATCAGACGGACAGAGGATCCCCCAAGCCAGAGCCACCAGGGATTCCCATCACTTGTCCATGTTGGAAGGGTCTGCCTCTTTCCTGGGTCATCCTGAGCACTTGGTAGGGTCCCAGGCTCTCACCATGACCACTGGCTCATGGATGCGGGGAAAGCACTGCTGTGTCTGTGTCCTGCAACTTTCCTCTATGAATTTATAATCATTAGTGCATTGTAGGTGGACAAAATATTGGATTTATTTTTCACATACTTATTCAAAACTGGATTATAATTTCCTCCATTTCCTTGGGCAGCCCTTCTCCTTCCCCTGCCCTCTCCCTCCCCTGCTCACCTCATCCCTGTCCTCTACTGAGTCTTTCTTCTACTTGTTTATACACGTTGAATTGAGAGTTCACAGATAGTCTTAAAGGTCAAATTTACTGTGGCTTCTCTTCATATCAGCACAGAGCATAGATTGTGAGTTTTCACTCTGCTCTTCCTCCTTTTTCTCCTCCCACCCACCCACAGTCCCCTTCCTGGACTCCACTGATCTCCCTGCTATATTCACATGACCCTCCTTTCCTCTTACTTTTCTCCAGTTTCCTCAAAGGAGAGGAGATTTAGCCCTTGCTTATGAATCTGCCTACTTCACTCA
>CM046659.1:3282290-3306629 GCA_025594165.1 Tamias sibiricus
GCACTACATATTTGATAGAGGAGCATATGCACATGAACACCATGCAGAGCAGAACTATTGAGGCTAATGTGAGTGCTCTGGGGTCACCAGGGTCAGATGCTGAGGAAGCTCAGAGGACCCTGGTGTGTGTTTTCCATCAACTCATGTCCTCTCCTGGGCCTTGTTGCCATTGTCTTGCACCTAATCAATCCTCATGAACAAATTTTCTGTTGCTATTTCTTAAGTGGAATTCCCTGATGAGGGCTGTCCTAGGGATTCTCTGTACAGCAAACAGGGAGTTAGTTGAGTATTGGTGACATGGAACACCCATGAACCTCGGGCTCATGTTCTCCTCTCTCCCAAGGAGTCCCTGAGTCACAGCACTGGTCCTCTGGCACTTTTGCTGCTGGTTAATGAAAGGAGGGGGCTGCGGATCAAGCTAGGTTCATGCAGGGGACATCCAGGCAGCCAGGCTGGGTCACCACAGCAGCTGAGCAATATGAGTGGCAGGGGGAACTCTGACCAGCCAACTCAGTAAGCTCAACCTTCCAAGGTCTGCCCACCCCAGACCTGGCACCTGAGATTCCAAACAGGAGAATGATTGAGTGGAGACATGAGAGCCATTCAGGGAGAAAGTATGATGACCCTTGTGCCTGGAGCTGCTGAGAGGATGACTCAGATGTCCTCCATTGAGGCACTGCTGGGCTCTGGCCCAGAAAAGAGCCAACATCTCTGTGCTGTGGAAGCCCTCACCAGGGCAATCAGGACACACTTAGGAGACCCCAGACCCAGGGGCCACTAGAGTCAGACTCAAGTACTCCCCTTGGCCCTGTTGCCATAGTCTTGAACCTAATCAATTTTCTGAACCAATTTTCTGTTGCTATTTCTACAACTGCCAGCAAAGAGAAGAGGACCACCTGACACTCAAGTGGAGGGCCATACTTAGGTCACATGTAGCCCCATCCGTATCAATATATTAGAAGGACAGAGGGTCCCCCAAGCCAGAGCCACCAGGGACTCCCATCATTGTCCATGTTGGGAAGGGTCTGCCTTCCAACTGCTGCTATTCTCTTTTATCTGCCTCTTTCCTGGGTCATCCTGAGCACTTGGTAGTGGTCCCAGGCTCTCACCATGACCACTGGCTCATGGATGCGGGGAAAGCACTGCTGTGTCTGTGTCCTCCAGACTTTCCTGTATGATGTTCATAATCATTAGTGCATTGTAGGTGAACAAAATATTGGAGTTTATTTTCACATACTTATTCAAACCTGGATTATAACTCCCTCTATTTCTGTGGGCAGCCCTTATCCTTATCCTTCCCCTGCCCTCACCCTCCCCTCCTCCCCTCCCTGTCCTCTACTGGTCTTTCTTCTACTTGTTTATACATGTTGAATTGAGAGTTCACAGATAGTCTTAAAGGTCAAATTTACTGTGCTCTCTTCATATCAGCACAGAGCATAGATTGTGAGTTTCACTCTGCTCTTCCTCCTTTTCTCCTCTCCCCACATGCAGTCCCCTTCCTGGACTCCACCGATCTCCCTGCTATATTCACATGACCCTCCTTTCCTCTTACTTTTCTCCATTTTCCTCAAAGGAGAGGAGATTAGCCCTTGGCTTATGAATCTGGCCTAAGTCACTCAGCTTGATGTTCTCAGTTCAAACTGTTTCCCAGCAAATGCTGTGATTTTATTTGTCTTCCTGGTTGAAGAACTCACTGTGCATAGACACCAAGTTTGCTTTATCTAAACCAGCCCACTATAGGGGGCAGCTCTTTTTTTTTATTCAAATTTATTGTATTTATAATAGTAGTATGCATTATAATTCATAATAAACATATAGAGCATCTTTATACAACACACAGTTTGTATACAATATATATTCATACCACTCAAATCTTCACTCATGCATTCAGGATAATGATATCCATCTTATTCAATCAACTTTTCTTTTTATTCCTCCATCCCCCCTTGCTCCCCTTCCTCCAACTCCCTCCCCTTTGACCAGTATTCAGTATTTGGATTTTTGAGATTGACTAACTTTACTTAGCATTATATTTTTCAATTTCATCCATTTACCTGTGAATGCCATTATTTTATTCTCTTTTATTGCTGAGTAAAATTCCATTGTGTATGTATACCACATTTTCTTCATCCATTCGTCTACTGAGGGACATCTAGGTTGATTCCACAATCTAGCTATTGTGAATTGTGCTGCTAAAAATTGCTGTGTCACTGCAATGTGCTGTTTCTAAGTCCTTTGGGAACAGACCCAGGAGTGGGATGGCTGGGTCATAGGGTGGTTCCATTCCTAGTTTTCCACGAAATCTCCATACTGCCTTCCATAATGGTTGCACCATTTTGCAGTACCCCAGCAGCAATGTATGAGTGTGCCTTTTTTCCCACATCCTCTCCAACATTTATTGTTGTTTGTGTTCTTAATAGCTGACATTCTGACAGGAGTAAAATGCAATCTTAGAGTAGTTTTGATTTGCATTTCTCTAATTGCCAGTAATGTTGAGCATTTTTTTCATGTATTTATGATTCATCGTGTATCTTCTTCTGAGAAGTCTTTTCAATTCCTTAGCACTTCTGCTGAAAATCTGACCATTTCATCCTTTTCATGAAGAGGTTCTATCTTGGGAAAATCTTGTTTTCTCATGTAATATTGGGCCTAAGAGATACCAGCCATGGCAGTTGCCACCAGAGCTTCCCTGGACAATGGCATAACCACTCAGGGACTGCTAGGGTTGGTCCAGTGGATTCCTAGACAACTGCCCAATCCCTGCATTAAAAGTTCCTAAATCTCCATTTTGAACCTGCCCCACCCCCAAGTCCCAATAGATATTATCTAAGATGTTACTGCATCCGTATCCGCCCAAAACTGTCCCAAGGGGATAATATCTGATCTGTCACCCCATCCTGATGCTGGCATGTCCACAGTGTATAATATTAGACATATTACAGCATCCCAATGCTGGTCAGTCCCCAGTAGATAATATCTCTCACAAGTTTACTCTCTCTCCATGCTGGCCTGTTCCCAATGGACAAAATCTGAACTGTTTGTTACTCCTTCCCCATGCTTACTCTCCCCAGTCAACAATATCTGGCTGTTATTGCATCTCCATGCTGGCCCTGTCTTCACATACATAACATCCAACATATTACACTAACCCCATGCTGGCTCTGACCACAAGGATAATATCTGACCTGTTAATCAATGTAAATGCCAGCCCTGTCCCCAGTGGATAATAACTGACATGTTACTCTATCCCCATGCTGGCTTGTCCCCAGAGGTGAATATCTGACTCCATCTACATGATGGCTCTGTCCCCAGTAGATATCTGATATGTTTCTCCATCCCCATGCTTGACTGTCCCCAGTGGATAATATCTGAACAGCTACTTGATTTCCATGCTGCCCTGTCCCCAGTGGTAATATCTCACATGTTACTCCCTCCACCTTCTCGACATTCACAGTGGATAATATCAGAGCTGTGACTCCATCTTCATGTCATCCTATTTCAGGGATATGATCTGTCTGGTCACTCCATCTACATGCTAAACCTGTCCCTAGTAGACAATGTCACACATTTTACTCCATCCTCCAATGTTGAAGTATAACACCAGAAAAATTCACCCAGGCAAGTGTACAGTCGAAAGTAAAAGGCTTTATTAAGTTATATTAAACAGACTTCTCCCAAGTGTTAGAGGGGATCCAAAGGCAGAATCTGTGCGATGAGGAAGTCCTGTCCCTCTTTTATGTGTCTAAAGTCCCCTGTTCTCCTGCCTTTTTCTCCCTTATCTTCTTCATTTCCCCTCATCCTGCTCAGGGACTGGGGAGGTGGTGAGATGGCCCTGGGATGAGCAGGTGGCCTGGAAGGGCCCAAGTGGAGTGCTGGGCAGGAGGGAGCCAGGCCCAGGAGCATTGATCAGCAGGTCCCTGTCTCTCAGGAGTTGCTTACTTAAAAGTCTTTTTGGGAGACATATTATCAAAGCCTTTGGAGACATGACCATTCCATTCTCCAAGGGGCTCTTTCCAATGTCCTGGACTCAAATTGGACTTCATCTTCTCCATCAGACACAATTACCTGTTTACAATGAATACCTGTTTTGAAATCTGGCTTTATTTCCGTGGACAATATCTGGCTGGTCAATCCATATAAATCCTGGCTTGTCCCTGTTGATAATATCTGACCTGTTACTCCATCTCCCTACTAGTCTGTTATCAGTGGATAATATCTGACCTGTGACCCCATCCTCATGTTAAACTTGTCCCCAGTGAATAATGCCACATGTGTTACTCCATCCCCATGGTAGGCCTGTCTCCTGTGGATAATATCTGACCTATTACTCCATCCCCATGCCCTGTCCCCAGTGAATAATATCTTCCTGTTACTGCATCTGTATGCTGTCCCTGTTTTAGTGGATAATACCTGAAAAGCAGGATTTTCAAATATTTGTGATAATTGAAAATATCATCTGCTTAACACCTTCCTTCCTCTCTTATCTTTCTTCTCTCCCATTTTAGCATAAAACCCTGCAAAAAAATCCTACCAACTCCTTTCACCATTGTCTTGCAAATCTCTCCTCAGATACCAAAGCTACTCTTTTACATCTTTCTGTCTATCCAACAGAACACTCTGGACAAGCTTCCTGCCACTGGATAAAAAGAATCAGTCTTCTCTAGTTCACAGAACCACTGCAGGGGAGACGGAGGACAGGTGTGCCTGTGCAACGTTATGATGGCAGCCCCAGTAGGCCTTCCTTGGTTTTAGGTGATTTCAGTGAGAGGGGAATAATTTTCTGGGCAGATTCAAAGTTCTGGTTCCCTACATGGCATTCCCAAGTCCCTCCTGAGATTCCCAAACTCACCTCTTCACGGTGAAGCCCAGAGTGAGGCAACCAGGCCATCAGATCCCACAGTGGGCTGTGGCCAGGAGCTGTGCTCCCTTCTCCACCAACCCTAGGAGTGCCACCTGGACACAGTCCTGGATCCAGTGACGCTGGGACTCATACAGTACCTCTCAGACCTCTTTCCTGGGGTTGGAAGCTTCTATTCACAGTGCATCTGTTTCTTCTGCCAACTGTGCCTGTGTGACTCTTTCCAAGAGTCCTGAAATTTCTCTCCAGCAAAATAGAGGAAGCTGTTGTTGTTGTTGTTGTTGTTGTTGTTGTTGTTCTGAGGTAAGCGTCACTTCTTGCAGCATGAGAGTAGGAAACAGACGGACGAGAACATTAAGGTCTACTTGAAGACCACATTTCTGCTCCACCATTACCTGAGAGAGGTACACTAATGTGTGACCTGTTACTCCATCCTGATGCTGGTGCCATCCCCAGTGGATTATATCTGACCTGTGTCTCCATCCCCATGCTGGTATTATCTGACCTGTTACTCCAACTCCATGCTGGCCTGTCCCCAATGGAATATATCTTACCTGTTCTTCCATCCCCATGCCCTGTTCACAGCACCATGCAGTGTGTTTAAGTTCTGCACAGTGGTCCTCATGGTGAGAGTCCTGAAGTGCAGGGAAGTCCTGCTGTTGCTCAGGTGTTCACAAGTCAGGAGTGCTTTGTGGGCTATTGGTCATTTCACCAGTTCTGTGAAGAATGGCCATATAATGAGAGTGTCTCCCTGTCCCCACTTGAGCTCTATAGCAGGCTGGCCTAAGAGGCCAATGCCACTAAGCTCTGGAGTGCCCTGGTCATGAGAAGTTCTAGCTGGAGGGACACTCACCCAGCCCCATGACCAGCAACACGGTGCTGACCTGAGATAAGGGTTTCATGGACCCAGCTCAAAAATTCAAACAGGAGCTGGGGAAGTGAGAGCCTCACTCTAGATGCCCAGACTGACCTTGAACTTGTTGCCCCCCTGCCTTAGCCTCCTGATTACCTGGGCTTACAGGTGAGCTTCACCACACTCAGCTGATCTTTGTAAAGTTTGATGCCACATCTTATCCCTTTCCCATGACTCCTTCCCAAATCCCAGTTCACACAGTGTCCTTTCATTGCTGGGTCAGGTCACTGTACACACTACTCACAGGAGTCCACAGAGTGCCAGAGACTTCCACTGTGAGAATATTTGACAATATCTGGAGAAAGATTTTCTTCTCCCATGTTAAGAAGGGGTAGACCAATGCTTGAAGTCATTAGAGACCATTGAGGTTGCAAACCCTCCAGCCATCACAGGACAGCATCTTTAGTGAGAATTGTCTGTTCCAAAAGTCTGTGGACTGAGCTGAGAAATGAAGACAGAAAACCTTAACCTGGTCAAATCCACAGAAATGTGTACATTCAGAGTGAACTTTGGTGCCTGTGAGCTGTCTATCCCTTATAGTAAGATTCTTTGTTACCCAAACCTGACAACAAATGCTGCAAGAGTGGAGGTGTCCACCCCTAGTGCAGCTGTGCATTGTCTGTGGACAGGGGTGACCTTAACAAGGTCTTGGAGAGAAAGGGGCTCACTGGCCAAAGACCCAGGACATATGGTGGTTAGCTCTGCATTGACTGTGGGAGCTGCAGGTTAGCTCTGCCACTGACCTCTGGACTTGAAGACATGCTGTGCCCATAACCACATTGACCCCATCTTACTGTGAGGTGGCCCTGAGGCTGAGAAGCCCCAGGACACCTGGCCACTGGGGAGAGGCAGCTTGGAGCCTGCCTGGGTTTCCATTTGCTGTGGCTGGATTGCAGGTTCACAGACAGGGATGCCCTGGGCTCTGTTTCTGCTCACATCAAAGCCCACCCTGTCCTGAGAGTCCAGCTCCAGTCTGGGTGAGGATGAGCAGTGGCAGTTATTATATATTAGATTGTCTTAAGCGACTCCTGGTTCATGCCATAGATTAAATCACTTTATGTATTTTCAAAATATACTGAGAACAGTAGCATTGATTCCATAACAAATTTTACATTGCCAACTTAGAGTGTAGTGTCAAGTTTTTATTCACTTTTAATTCTATATTTGTGACTCATAATTATGCAGATTTTGTGGTTCATTTTGACATATTTTAGATGCATAAACATAAATTTAAGACAGGGAAGTTTCTTCCTGCCTAGATTGTCTAGCTGAAATTTTTCTATGTGGTATCATCTCTTCAATTTAATTTACTTTTCTTCATATTAAACAAAAATACAATAATTTTCCTTTGTTTTATGCCTCTGATGGCATGAGAAATACATGAATAATAATCAAACATTATACAATTTACTATATATTAGTCAACAAAAATGGTAGTGCATCTGAATTGAGACAGAATTTCTACAGTGGCTCATTTTCCCCAATGGTTTAGTCTCTGTTTCCTTTTCCTCATTCTCATATCATAGATGGATAGACAGACACAAAGCAGGGAAGTTGCTTCCTCAGTATTTCACTCATGTGAAGTTCTGTGCATACCACCATCTTCTCAATTTATTGTCTATTTTCTTCATACAAAATAAAAATGCAATGATTTCCTTTGCTGTATATCTCTGATGTCTTTAAGCAAATGTAACCAATAATAATATATTGTACATTTTGTAAAAAAAATATATATTTATTTTTTTTTAGTTGTAGTTGGACACAATACCTTTATTCTATTTATTTATTTTTACATGGTGCTGAGGAGGGAATCCAGGGCCGTACACATGCTAGATGGACACTCTACAACTGAGCCATAGCCCCAGCCCCACTTGTACATTTCTATGTGTGTGTTTAAGTGAACAATATACTTACTACATCAGCATTCAAATGGCATTTTCTCAGAGGTTTGTTGTCCACAGTGGTTTAGTTTCTGTCTCCTTTACCACAGTGAAACCTCAGTACTTGCTCTGAGGACTTTGTTCAGCTCCTTCTGAGTCATGGTGGCTGCTGTTATCACTTTACTTAAATATAACACCCTAACATGAAAAAATTCTGTATTTGATGGCTAAAGCTGGGGTTTTTTTTTTGTTTGTTTTTTGTTATTAAATTTGCACTTGGTTATGTAAATTAGATTTAGAAATTTGACAGTGGGATATTTTTAGAAGGGCATGTAGAAGATATTATTGATGTGAATGCCAGCCTCTCTTGTTTATTGATGTATTTCTCATGTGATGGTGTGGTTGAGTTTTCCAGCATCACTAGGAATGCCAGCCCTCTCTCTCTCCATCAGACACATAGCTGGAAGCCATAAATTCCACATTTCAGCTGTGTAGGTTATAATATTTACTTTTAAACTGAGTTCTTGTGAGGCAGAGGACAGAAACCACTCTGACACATGGGAGCCAGGTGCTCTATGATGAAAAATCTTTCTTTCCCTCTCTGTCCCAGGCTGTGCAGGAGGAAAAATAAAGTGAAAACTTAACCCAGCTGTCCATCCCCCTTGTGGCAGAGAAGAAAAAGCCCTCCTTGGTGTAGGGAGCCCACCAGAATTTGCTCTGCCCCAGTCACTGTGAAGCAGAGCCTGGCATGTGGGCCACAGGTGCACTGTGAGCTGCAGAGCAGGCAGGACAAGGGCCCTCTGTGAATTAAAGCACGCCCTAATTAGGAAGGGCTGTTGTAGCTCACCAGTTCCCACGCACCTAGGCACCCGCAAAGCTGAAGGTATATAACCGGGTGAAAGCGGTCCGAGTTAGGAGAACCATCCCTGCACTTTCTCATCTCCAGTGGCCACTGTCTTTCTCTAAGCTAAGCTTTTACAAGGAGACCTGATTCAGCTCTAGCTTTCTCTCTAAAAATCTTTCTTCCCTCCACATGAGTGATGGTCCGAGTCCCGGGTGATGGCCACTGTCCTCTACCCCTGCCTGACTTACTTATTTCAGCTAGGTCCATGTTCTCCAGGGCCATGCCCAGTGCCAGGAGGGACAGGATGCCATTTTCTTCCCTAAATTACAGTATTCCTCTCCAGATAGCATATTTCCTACATCTCCTTTAAAGGACAACATGGTTATTATGAAAATGCCTCAACAACCATATCACTGGAGTTAAAGACAGGAAGCTTACTCAATGTCCCAAGTGCTGTGCACGTCCTGGAGAGTGGTCCTGTCCCCACATATCAGGCTGCCTCACCCCCAAATCTTTGCTAGCCTCAGGACATGCTGCACAGGGTACGGTCTCCTGCCTGCTGCCCTCCATGCTGGCCCTTTGCTGGTAGACTTACTGTGCTAGGACGTAATAAGGCTTTGCTGCCAGGATCCTGTAGCCAGGATCTTAAGGGGACTCTGTAGATGCCACACCTGGGATAAAGCTCTGCCTGAGCCCCAGGGCTACCCAGGGCATTCTCTGGCATCCAGGTGGGGGAAGACCCTCCTTCATACTCTGGCCCTTTGTGTGCCTGTAGAATTGGCCCCATGGGACCTGCCACTTTGGCTGTTGGGTGACTATTCCTGCTCTCAGATCAGACCTGGCACAGACCAAACCTTTGTCCAGTCCCAGGGCTGTGTCCATGTCTTTAGATGCTCACTATGCCCATGTCAGGAACCAGCACCAGTGTGTGAGGGGTCCAGTCTGTGTTTCCTTAGTAGCCTCTCCTCAGCTGTCCTCAGCTGGACTTGTGGAGTTTCCTATGTTTCTTTTTTCTTCTTTTTTTCTTCTTTCTTTTTTTTTTTTTTTTTTTTTTTTTTTTTGTACTGGAAATTGAACTCAGGGGCACTCGACCACTGGGCCACATCCCCAACCATTTTGTATTTTATTAGAGACAGGGTCTCACTGAGTTGCTAAATGCCTCACCTTTGCTGAGGCTGGCTTTGAATTTACTATACTCCTGCCTCAGCCTCCCAAGTGCTGGGATTAGAGGTGTGCACCACCATGCCTGGCATGTGAGTTTCCTATTTGAATTTGTTCAGGTAACTTCAGGGACATGGTCACTGAGTGATTCTTGCTGTTTGTGTGGAAACTGCTGGGGCCGGCTCCATGCCATGGTGCACTCTGATATTCACTGTGCCCTCTGGTGCTTTCCTGTGCTGCATTTCTGTTGGCTTCTGTCTCTCAGTTTTCCATATGCAACTTCTGCTAACTGCCTGATCCTGGGGCCTGGGACATTTTCCTTGTAGACTTCAACATTGTAATCAAATGACTTCATGGTCTTCTGTGGTGCCTTGTGGACCCCAGGGCCCTGTGCATGCTGGAGCCTGCTCTACCTGTGGCCACACTCCAGGCCTGCCATTTTAGTTTGTGAAAACAAGCTGCCCATCATGGGGAGGCAGTAGCAGTGGTCTGCATGCATGAGCATGGCCTGTTGGTCACCTCAGGACACATGGTTTACCCATAATACAGCACTCTACTTTCTGGGAGGAGAGCCCTCCTGATCCCTCCTGCAGGCTGTGCATGGTGAGGATGCTGCCCACAGCCACCCTCTGGGTGAGAACAGACAGGCTGCTCTTTGTGTCAGCCATGGCCCTGTGCCTCTTATCTCAGCCCCTCTCTCTCTCCTTTCCTTCCTCACCCCCACAGCCATTGTCCACCTCTGATCCTGTGAGGCCAGCCTATTACATTGACAGGATAATGAGGTCAGGAAGAGGCTGTGTTTTGGGCCTGCCTTTTCTCCCAGTACTATAACCTAAAATTGAGTCCATCAGCTTTGCATCCCTGTGACAAATGCCTGAGACCATCAACACATGAAGAGGAAAGTTTTACATTGGCTCATGACTTCCAATGCTCTAGTCCATGACAGAGAGGATTCCATTGCATTTACAACTTTCCTGGTTGTGCAAGGGGGCAATGCAGAGAGCCCACTGTGGGGGAAAGCACTCACCTCATTTCAAGGAATCCAAAAGGAGGGAAGAAGTGACAATGTCTTACAACCCCATTGCAGGGCATGTCCACAGTTATTGCATAAATTACCTAGTCCCCATGTCCTAAGAGATCTCCACTCCCCAATAGCCCAAGGGGCTGCAGAACAACTTTAGCACATGGAATTTTGGGAGGACAATTATGCACCCCTACCCATTCCATCCCTGAACACAAAGTTTGCACATCCATCTCATAATGCAGAACACATTAAGTCCTCATTTTTGAGTCCCTAAAAGCATAAATACTCCAGCAAAGCTCAGAAGTCCAGTCTAAAGATTCCAAAGATTCAGGTAAAACTCTACTGTGTGCCTTAAAATCAAAGTGAGCTCCATACTCTCAAGTTCTATTGCAGGAGTGAATATTCCCATTTGAAAAGGAAAAGGAGACATGTTGAAGGGGACTGAAGCCCAGCAGCACTGACATTGAACCCAGTGCTCCACACCTGTTCTCGAGGCCACTGTGGGGGAGAGGGCAGAGAGCTCTGGGCAGCCCCAGCACACAGCTCAGCTGGACACAGCACTCTGGCACCATGCTTAGTGAGCTTGGCCTGCAGCCTACAGCCTCCTGGTCAAGGGCTGCTCACAGCTGGCTCCTCTACTCCTGAGGTCTCCACAGCAGCCCTGGTTTCATCTCACAGTTCCATGAATCACCCTGCCAGGGCTTCCAGCAGGGACTCTGACCCCTGACACCTCATCCAACCTCCCAGCTCGTTTTTTGAAGAATCCTGCAAGCCTCAGAGAGCCTGTAGCAACTGCATTGTACTGCCTGCAAAGTCAGCACAATGTGGCTGAGGACAAGGTCAGCCTTAGCAGGGAGCAGGTCCTGGCCACCCTTGAACCAGGCCTGGTGAACCACTGAGCACCTGGCTTGCTGAACAGGGGAAACCTTACCCTGGGCAGTCTTGGTTTAGGCAGCACAGAGCTCTGTCTATCATGCCCTGCTCTAGAGTGAATTTCAAATCTTCATGTGAGCCTCTGAACTTGGGAACCTTGACATGTTGATTCCTTAAATCTTGAATTCACTTTCCATCCTCTGTGTGCAAAGAATGCCCTGGGCTGCTCTCAGTGGAGCTGCTGGCCTCACCCTCCTGGCCACAGCTCCTGGGCAGGACCAACAATGTGCTGCTCTTCTGTACAAAGTGCAGAGCACCAGCTCTGCCTACTCTGCTCCTCTCTGCAACTCCCTGTGTTGCACATGGCACAAAATCAGTCAGGAGGTCACATCCCAGGGCATTGCCTGTGCCCTTGAGATTGTCCAATCCACAGTCTGCTCCAGTCTATTTGAGCCCAACTCCCAATTTCAGGTCATGCATAAAACAGGTTCTGAGCACCTCAGCACATATGACCATCTTGGAGCTGGTGGAGGGTTAGGGCAGCAGTCATGTCCATGGTGAGAGCAAAAGCACAAATACTCAACTTGCTCTTGCCAGATATGAGCTATTGGACTCAGTGAACCACCTCTCATTCATTTGTGTGATTTTAGAATTGCATCATGGATTTAACCCTCATCCCTCTGTTATGCTTATGTGCATGTGTAAAACCAATTATTTGATGATAAATGCAAATCAGAAAATATACACACAAAAATTTTTACTTTCCTGAATGCTACTTTGTACACTTATCTCCGAATGACACACCCATCTGCCATCAGTGCTACTCTACCTGGGACTCGACCCAGAGCTCCTATATGGCAGGAGGACATGCAAATAGGGCCACCCTCTGCTCATGAAAACCAGCCATTCTGACCCACAGCTCTGCAGAGGAGCCCAGCCCTAGACTCCCAGCTCATCCCACTCAGTGATCAGGACTGAACACAGCTGCTCACCATGGACAGCGTGCTCAGGTGGGTTTTCCTTGTGGCTGTTTTGAAAGGAAATAAAGAGAATACAAGAAATAATGACTGTTTTAATCACCTTTTTTGCTGTGATTAAAGACACATAAAGAACAAGTGTAGAGGAGAAGTTTATTTGAGGCCTCATGGTTTCAAAGGTCTCTGTTCATACATAGCAGTTTACATCCCTTGGGGCTCAAGGTGAGGTAGAAATCATGGCTGAAGAGTGTGGAGGAGGAAAGCAGGTCACATGGTGATCAGTAATCAGACAGAGGGACTCACTCTTTCGGAAAAAAAAAAAATATTCTCCAAAGTCATGCCCCCAGTGACCCACCTCCTTTACCCACACCCTACCTGACTTCAGTTTCCACTCAGGTAATCCCATCATAGGATTATTTCACTGATTGGGTGAAGGCTTTCATAACCCATCATTTCTTCTCTCTACCTTCTCACACTGTCTCACACATAAGCCTTTGTTGTCACCTCATGTCTAAATCATCACACTGAGTGTGTGAGTGGACAGAACTAAGAAAACTAGTGGATGAGTGACAATGTCCTGACCAGGCTGCCTCTGTGTTTGCAGGTGTCCAGCATGATGTGCAGCTGGTGGGGTCTGGGGAAGGCCTGGTGTAGCCTGGGGGTTCCCTGCGACTGTCCTGTGCAGCCTCTGGATTCACCTTCAGTGATTCCAGGATAAACTGGGTCCACCAGGCTCCAGGGAAGGGGCTGGAGTGGATCTTATAAGTTAGTAGGTGTAGTAGTGGTGGCACCTACTACCTGTACTCCTTGGAGGGCAGATTTACCATCTCTAGAGGAAATGCCATTTGCTGTATCTGCAATGAGCAGTCTGAGATCTGAACACATGGTCAACTATTACTGTGCCAGAGACCATTTGAGAAGACCTCAGTGTGAGCCCAGAAACAAATCTCCCTGCAAGGCCTCTATGGGACAGCAGGGGGCGCTCATCACACAGGAAGCTCAGGGTCAGCCGAGGAGCAGGTGCAGAGGGACTTGAGGTCTGCTTTCCTGTGGCTTTGGAGGTTTCCTCCCCATCTGCTGAGTCCTAGGTAGTAAATTATTCTAGTTCACTGTTCAATTGTATATGTGAGGACTCTGAATAAAGTTTTCTCTTTCTTATTTTGCAGAGTGACAGGACCATGCAGCTGTTCAGAGTCCCAAACCACAGGCTTTATTCAAAAGCAGGTGCAGAGGGAGGTTCAAGCTGGTTCCCTCTACACTGCTGGGGCTCCCTCTCCACCCATTGATTCCCATAGTGTCCTTTCCATATATAGATTGCTGGGTCTCTGCTCCACTTTTAAATTGAAAGTCACCACTGCAAAGGGACCAGAGATTTACCATGCACAAACACAGGGTGTAGCCACACCTGCTCCTGTGAGTGACCTTCCAGTGGGACACACAGTCTCCAGAGTTCTCTTCAGTTAGGGACAGCACTTGCTTACACACACAGTCAAGGGGTAGATTTTTCTCCTCTGGACTCAGAGTCAGATAAAATGGACAATGGGATGAGGGCACAACTCATTCTAGGACACAGAAAGTTCAAACTCAGGCACATCATAAAGGGCCACTGAGGGAGGACCCAACATTCTGTGCTCTACTTAAGGCCAAATAGGCATCAGAATTTCTGCTGTCATCAGGTCACAGAGACTCTGGATAGCTACACAGTCCAGCACAGGGCAGCATGGCCCTTGTCACAAGTGTCACAAGCAGAGCCCATGGAGCCTGATCCCTCCAGAGAGAAGAGCCCTTTAGCAGCCAGAGGAAGAGGAGAAGGTCCCCAGGGTATGGGGGCTCCTGGGCACGCTCCTGCTCTCAGCACTCTGTTAGTACCTTCCTGCAAAACCAGGAGGGACTTCTTCATGACAGTCCACTGTGACGTCCAGACTGGGGTCCTTCCACAAACAGAGAACCTGAGGGACACACATTGAGTCCCCCACAGTGATGCCCAGGGAGATCTGGGCATGTGTACCAGAACTCAGGTGGCTTGGGAGAGAAGGAGAAAGAGCTGAGTCCTCACGGTGTCAAGAGCCAGCAGGGAAAGTTCTACCTGGATATTGAAGATTAACCAGCACTAGAGGAAGAGGCCCCCAGGGGCTTTCTCAGCACAGTGCCCAGAAATGGGGCCAGAGGGGACAAGGGAAGGAGGGCTCAGCGGGAAGTCCATAGTCACACCATCCCAGATAATGATGGCTGAATTAAATGAATCCAAACTAATTAGTTAATGTGTCATTGTCTGTTCTCAAATAATTGGTACAATCTTTCTGTGAAGCATCTGCCCTTGGCCTTATCTTTCCTGGGTTTGACTCATCATGTGAGTCTGTGTCTGTCACTGCTCTGCTCAGGCAGCCTGCTGTTCCTAGGCTCAGCTGGCAGGGTGCAGGGTGCACAGCTCTGGAAGTCCATGCATCTGCTCCACCATGTTCCACTGTGGTCAAGGGTTTATGTACAGGTGGCCTCATGATCACTTGTATTCCTAAGGTCTCATAAATACTTTTTGAGCAGCTGCTAGAACTTTTCATTCTCCTCTTCTCTCTGTGTCACCCATAACATAAATAATTATTTGCCAAATGTTTTCTGAAGAGTCCACATGCTCCTTGTTTTATCTATCTGAGTGAGTGGATTTACAGCACCTTGGTGAGGAGTTCCTGCAGCAGCTGGGCCACCCAGTGCTGTGGGCTGCATGGTGCTGGGGCCATTAGGGGCAGCCTGGACAGGTGAGGTGCTGCTGGCAGAGCAGCAGAGATACAGAACCATTCATTCCCAATGGCTGCCGGGAGTGAGCCACACCAGAAGGCCCAGGTCAGCAGTGCATCGGGCCCCCTGACAGGAGAGGTGGTTGTCACCATTTGAGGAAGGCACAAGGGAGTTAGCACATGGGGACAAGGGTGAGATGCTTTCAGCACCACAGGGCTGGCTTTGCACCTCACAGGGACTCTGCATTGGCTACTTAGGGCCTGCAGAGCTGCCCTGGGGAATCTTGTTAGGGGTTTCAGAGGCTCCTGCAATGCAACCTGGGGTCCTGAGAAAGGTGTGTGGTCCCTTCTGGCTTCCAGGCTTTCAGCATGCCCTACCACTCAGGGAGGGCCTATGGCTCTTCCCTCACTTTATACAAGCATGGACTTTTGTCCAGTAGCACCCTGTGTCTGCAGGTTGATGGACAGTTTCTCCCTGACAGAGCATAGAGCTGTGTAGGGAGCCTGAGGGGAGCAGCCATCCAACTGCTTCACAGGACCCATGGTGGGGTCTCTGCACTGCTCTGTGCAGTGGAGCCTGGGTGTGGAGCCCCTGCTGGCTCTGCTGTGTCCCCAGGCAGTGCTGTGGATACCTATATCCCAGAAGATCCCAAACTGTGCTTAAGGCTGTGGGGCTCAGGTGCTCCAGCAGCACATGTGACACCTGTCAGGGGTGAAGGATGATTGACAGCTGCTTGTGTGGCAGGGGCAGTGGCAGCACCTGCACAAGGGGCCACCTGAGGGCAGCTTCAGCAAAGGTCCTGCCTGTCACCCAATGTGCTCTGCTCTGTCTGGTGGGGACAGGATGAGCACTCCCTCCCTCCACTGTGCTCTGTCCTGCACCACTGGCCATAGACTGACCCAGGCCTATGGGGCAGGGGGAAGAGCAGGGGCCTCTGAAGCTTCCTCACCCACTAAGGCAGCATCCCAAGGGACTGGCCTGTAACCTGAAATGCAAATTTCACATGTGCTGAAGTGTGTGGATATTTTTAGTGCCAAAACCAAAAACACTGAAGCATCCTTTGTAAAATTCTTAACTGTAACTGCATTACAGATTTAATTTTGAAGCTTAAGCCCACAAATTTTCAGAACAAAAGAGGATAATTTCTGTATGATTCAGTCTCATAGTAAACTTTCACATAAAATGAAGAATTCAACACCTGAAATTAAAGTTTAACATACAAGAACTTGTAACCTGATTTTGGTGGGGAAGGCCCATGGCCACCACCTTTGGGCGCTGCTGTGAGGGGGAGATGCAAGCAGGTTCACTGGCAGCGGGCACCAGGCTGCAGTGGCCAGTAGTGGAGGCCACCCAGCGTGTGGCATGGAGGTGGCCATGGAGGGTAATTCAGCGCTGAGGAGCTGATTATGGGTACTGGGGTGTGGGTGGGGTTGGAGTCAGCAAGAGGCAGGGGCACCATTGCAGGGCCACCACAGGGGTCCTTCCTGGTGCTGGACTTGAGCTCCATCCCAGGGACGACATGCTCTGTCCTGAGAACTCGCGGCGGCTCACAGCACAGCAGCTGCAGAACTTGCAGTGTCACCATCGCCTTACAGCCTCCACCCAGGGCATCCATACAGACTCCCACTAAGAGATGAAGAGCTCCGTTCATGGGCGGCTTTCCTGGAGTTCTACAGAATTCTCTACTTGGACACTACAGCATTGACAGATGAAGTGATTCTCAGGCAGGACGAGGCAGAGTGCATGCGAGCCCTCTTTGACCTTAATGGGAGCAATGAAGAAGATCTTCCCTTTAAGAAAGGGGACGACTTGAGAACAAGGATAAGCCTGAGGAGCAGTGGTGGAATGGCCAGGGCAGCGAGGGCACGAGGGGATCGGCCCAGCCCCTTGTGAGGGGAAGCTTAGACCTGCCTCGCCTCAGTATAAGCTCTGATGGGAGGTCGGCGAGCTGGTAAAGGTTAGGCAGGTTATCGGAGGTGGTCAGTGGAAGGGGAGTGTAATGGCGACCGAGGCCCCTTCCCATCCACACATGTCCGTCTGCTGCATTAACAGAATCCCCATGAGGACTTCAGCTGAGTGAGTGTAGCCCAACAGTTTTGCTGACAGATGGGAAAAAATTTTTTTATTTTTTTCCCGATTACCATCTATAATAATTTTATTACAGGTGTCAAAAGTAGTCTAGTTTATATAATCTTTCTGTTACCTGTGATCTCTTTTAGACTGAACTACTCTATTTCTTGTCTCATTTACCATACCCAGGGAATGCAACTGGAGGGTTGTGTGGTCAACTTGGCAGTTTTAGGTGGCACAGGCTGTGCCTATAGCAGAAGGGATAGGTGTCTTGGCTCCTCTCAGGCAGCGCAGGTCCACCTGTGGGATTCTGATGGACAGGAGGAGTGCTACACACGCTTACCCTGACTTATCCAGTGGTTCTGTTTCATTCTGAAGCCATACTATCAAATGGCAGTGAACTGTTCCCTTCTACCTCCTGGAAGTAATCCTGCAGCCTGTGAATAGTACCCAGTGGGATTGCTTTGCCATTATGGAATGTGACCATTGTGTGACTCATTCTGACCTTTCAAATCCTAAGAATTCTGAGGACACTACTAGAGGCATCAGTCCTCCTTCCAGTCAGTGCTTCATACTTTTTCTTGTGATTCTTTCAACCCTTGTTTTTTTTTTTTTTTTTCTCTAGACCCATAAGTAGGCCGATTCTTCAGATAATGTATATTTTCAGTCCAGAAGAGGAGCAGGATGTGCAGAGCACTTTATGCAGTGCACAGCTTTGAGCCAGTATTGATTCACTAAGTGGGCAGACAAACTCCCTTCTCTCTGCCTTTCCCTAAGGGGTCATACTATATTTACACTGTGCAGCAGCCACAGGAGCCTGATGGGCATCAATGGGGCCATTTCTCCTGTGTGCCAGTGTCCTAGAAGGAGTCCCAGATTTCTCAGATTCTACTTGGAATGGAAGGACCCGTCAATTATAATATTCCATGGAAGTTTCCAGGGCAAAATTCTGCCTTCAGCTTTCTCTCTATCTTGTATAAAAGTCAAGTAGAATTATGAGTGTGGGTGTAGGGTTAGAGCTTTGAAAGATGTTTGAACCAATCATGAATTACTTATGCATTCTTCATTTTGCATAGCCAGGATATTGCTTCAAGTACTGCCTTAATTTCTGTCTCTTTTTTTATGTTCAGGTTTAGTTTTTTAATCACTTTTAAATATAGAAATGTTTATATGAGGTCAGTACTCCAAAGAATAAACCTATGAGACCAAAAATAATCTAAGCTGTTTTAGAATACAACAAGAAACTTGTTCAAAATTACTTCCCTGTTGATAGAGGCACATAGTAGTCTCTGGAGCTGGTGTGACAATGAAACACCTTATGTGGCACACAGGAGAAATACTTTGCTTTGGACCTCATTTTAGAAAAATAAAGAACCTTTCTAATTGCCATATATAACTTAATATGATATTTTTTTATTCTTTGAATATATACCAAATCATGGTTATTTGGAATATCGTGGCACACAGTGTGTGAGTGTCTGTGTGAGTGAATGAGGGGGTGCAGGAGCTTGTTACATGGCCCAGGGAGGCCAGCTGTCACAGGAGCACACACGTTACCCCAGGAAAACTAATGAGTTTATGCTAATTTAATGTATTTTTACCTCACACTAAGGTAATTCTTGATGAAGATATTAATGCTCACATTTTTAAATGTTAGCACAGTGCTATTCACATAATGGGTGCTGAATAATATTGAATGAACATATTTGCATACTCAACATAATTTAATGTATTTTTGTTAAATTTTCAGTTGGCCTTCCATGGATCAAAATGTGCTAATGCCATAATAATGAATTCCATCGTGCCAAAATGAATTTCCCAACAATATCTTCATGTCAAATATCCCTAAAGTTAAAATCCTAAAGTTTCACTAATGTACCACCTAATTCCTCAAACATTAATTGAAATCAGTAAAAGTACAATTATTTACGTTTCCAGCAGGAGGTAAATTGTGGACTCTCACAAACACACAGAGTATTTCTGGGTCACTTTGCACAATAACACACACTCAGATCGACACACTCATGTGCAAGACACACTTCAGCTGTGCACATGACAGTCATACACAAGTGTACTATTAGTGCACCACAGGAACATGAAGAAGAATGTGAACCTTGTTCTGCTCTTATCTAAAGAAAGAATGTTCCAGCTCTGGAGGCCAAGTCAGAACTCCTCAGCCATGGGAGCTAAGCCAAACTCAAGTTCAAAGCTCTTGTATGTTTTCAGTTGTCCATGGACATGAGCTGCCTGGGAAGGCAATTCCCACCCAGGCCTCAATCTGAGATGGATATCTCCACCCCAGCCTCTTGTTTGTCTGTCTCATGCTGGAAATAACTGTTCTTGTGACCTGTGAAGGAAGATATCACTTCCTGCAATGTCTGTGCACTGTGATTTTGTTGTTTGCAGTTGTTCCTAAGACTTTTCCAGGTGCAAGATGGATGTGGTTAGATGAAAGCGAGTGAGTTACAGAACATTATTTTTCAAATATGACTCACAACAATCTTGGCCATGGGTCATGTGTTTGTTGGTCAGCAAGGGGAATCATCCACGGAGCTGGAGGAGGAATCATCTGAATTGAAATGGAGGATACTCAAGAAAGTTCCAAAGCCACGTGGGTCATAGTTGAGGTCATCATGGAGGAGACTGGAGAGAACAAGATGTAGGATCCATGAAAACTTTATCAAAACAAAATGAAGGGAACAGTCTCAAGTAAGCTGATGGTCAATGAGTACAAAAAATGTTACCTTAAGCAGAGCCTTATGAAGCCCAAGCTTGCTTTTCTCCTCCATGCCCATCTGCATGAAGTTCCATCTCCCTGCCCAGAGTTAAGGACTTCCCCACCATGCACTTCAAGCTCTGAAACCATGACCCAAAAGAAGCTTTTCCTGCTCTGTGATATCAGAAACTTGGTCAATATGTGAATATTTTTAGAGGATTACTTATGGCCATATCATACATCCAGTACATTTTTTTCTGATTTTCACCAACACATTGTGCTCAATGGTGAAAGCAAACTGAAGACCAGGCACAGATGAATGAGGTGGAGAAGATATTACACCTAACACAAATGAGGAGGGATCACATGAAGGGATCCAAAATCCCAGGTCAGGAGGTGGGATCATCTGAGGATGTCTCACCTTTGGTCTACGTGGAAGAATAGCTTTCTAAATCAGATGATTTGCTAGGACTTGAGAACTTCACACAATGGTCTTACATGAGTCACACCAAGACCACGAGGTGGATGTCTGCAGGTTCAGTTTTTGCAGTGAGTTCATGATCAACGCCACAGGGAATAAGGAGAGGCGCCCACGTGTCTTATTAGTATGTTGTGCTCACTCAGTTAGGCAGGAGATCAATTCCTGAACCTCATCAGGAGATCAGCAACTACACCTGCCTGCCCGCTCAGTGAATCCCACCTCACTAGAGAGAGTGTCCACTGTTTTATCCAAATGGTGGGCTGTGGACAAGGCAGGTCTCACTACAGTGATGCTGCACAGGGAAGGGGACCTAGGCCTCCCTCACTCACTCCAGCCTGCCCTGCATGCCGTCCTGTGTGCTGCCAGTCTAGCTCTGCTGCTCTGGGTGGACTCAGTGACTCTCAGCCTTAGGCTGCAGCTGAGAGCTGCCTCTGATCCCAGGACTCTCAGCTGGCCCAGCACCTGCATCCTGTCCTCTCATAGTGGAGACCACATAGCAGGACAGGTGACTGGATGACCTCAGGGAAGACTTATGCCCACTCCTGTCCACCAGCATTGGCTGGATAGTCAGGAGGCTGTCTACAAGAAGGGCAGAGGGTGGAGGCACATCAGGGGACACACAGCAGGAAGCCCCTCTCCTACTGAGTCCATGCTCCATCCTCTCCTGCTCACTATGTATCCCCAAAACTTACAGAGATGTAAAAGGAGAATTAGTCCTAGAACAAAGGGGGGGGGGGCTTTTCCTGGATGAGAGGAACCCAATCCTTAGCTGTGTGTACTTCTACAGTCATCTTTGAGGGCTTCTACTTCAGGGCTGGGAGGTGAACCTGGGGCCTCTTGCATGCAAGGCAAGTCCCTGCCACTGAGACCTATGAGGTCCTGGAAAAGGGCCTGGGGGAGGCAGTGATGGGCTCAGGAAGGTGGGCTCCTCTGACAGCCTTCCAGTACCCCTGAAACCACTTGCTCTCCTGTCACAGGTACAGTTCCACTTGGGTTCAAGACAGGGGACACATCTCAGGAGCACAGACGAACTGGGCAGTCTGACCTCGACCTCACCAGATATAAGCAGGGCCTCACCAACATGCAAATTTTTCCTCCTCCTCTGGGTTCAAATGCCCTCTGGGCTGTGGGAGCTCACAGCTTGCTGCTCAGTCAGGGCTGAGGTCTCTGGGAAGGCAGGGTGTGGTCTAGAAGATGAGGCTGCTGGACTTGTCCTGTGCCTGGTCACAGCTCCCCAAGGTGAGTGTCCCCAGTGTCAGACCTGTTTCCATGGGGACACTGTGACTGCAGGTGACTAACAGGGTGTGATTTTCCTTATCCCCACGTGTCCTGTGCTCAGGTGCAGCTGCAGAAGTCGGGACCTGGCCTGGTGAAGCCCGCACAGACCCTGTCCCTCACCTGTGCTGTCTCTGGATTCTTCATCACAACCAGTGATTACTGCTGGAGCTGGATCCGTCAGCCTCCAGGACAGGGGCTGGAGTGGATAGGGAGCATATGTTATGATGGTAGCAATTACTACAGCCCAGCCCTCAAGAGCTGAGTGTCCATCTCCAGAGACACGTCCAAGAACCAGTTCTCCCTGCAGCTGAGCTCCCTGACCCTGAGGACACGGCCACCTATTACTGTGCCAGAGACACAGTGAGGGGACCTCAGTGTGAGCCCAGACACAAACCTCCCTGCAGGGTGCCCAGGGCCAGCAGGGGGCGCTCAGCACACAGGGTGCTCAGGTGCCACCTTCAGAACAGCAGAGAACAGTAGATGGTTTATCTCCGGGTGATCAGCATCTCCCTAGATACCATGATGGAGAATCTTAAGGTCTCTTCTGCCTCAGATCATCCCATGCTGTTCTCTAATGGAGTCAGGAATGTCTTTCTCCACCTATCTCAGATCACAGTGCACAGTACATGTGTGAAATTTTGTATCCTTGAATGTGTATATATTTGTATGTTATGTTTGTGTGTGTGCATAAGTGTATTGTGTGTGTGTGTGTCTCTGTGTGAGTCTGTGTGGGTGAGACCTCTGGTAGGCAGACTCTGCTAACTTGTCACATTGCTGATCCTGAGCTCCAGGCCTGCCCCCTGCTCCAGCCTGCCAATCCATGGGCAGCTGCAGAGGACTCACCCGGGCAAGGCTCAGCAGGCCCTCAGACACCTGGACCCATAACAGCCATGAACCTGCCAGGTGCTCTTTACACCCTGACCTGGACTCAACCTAGCCAGTGCAGGCAGTTGTAAGTTCATACCAAGGCTGCAGCCTTATCTTCCAGGCCAGAGCTCAGGTTCCCAGAATTCTCAGTCCATATGTACACTCATACTCACAAACATGCACACTCTCACATACACACAGATATACACTCACACTCACAAACTCACACTCTTGCAATGGAAACCTGTGTCTGCTACTCAGCCTACCATACAGTGTCCTAGTTGTCATCACAGAAACATCTCTTGACACAATGGTTCTCCTGCTGACTGCACAGCTGCCCTCCACCCTTGGCTACATCTCCACCTCACCTCTCCATGATGAGCTCTCCCACCCTGGTTCATGGTTTGTCTGAAGCTATCCCTGGGTAGGTAGAGTAATGCAGGTGGATGTGGTGCCCCCAGGGTCCTGTTGGTGTTGTGCTCTACCCCAAGGACCATGGCAGTGTCTGGGGTCAGTCTGGGTGTCTTCAGCACAGTGGGCCTCTCCTGACCCCTGAGTGGTAGAGACTTGATGCTGCCTCACACCTCACAATTACAGAGCCCAAAGCTGGTTATGCCAGGCTCAGGAACCCTGGTGTCCACATTAAGTCTTGTCCCAGTCCATCCAGAAGGTGACCTTGCTGTGAGTCACACATTACCTGGAAACCCTCAGCACACCTGGTCTCAGTGTGCACAGAGGGCACTGGACCCACTCCTCACACACGTGTTCCCTGGAGTGTGGGTGAGTGATCTGAGTGTGCACCTAGAAAGGAGCAGGGTGCCCACAGCAGATGCAGGTCCAGGACAAAGTAAGGTCACACACCTGTGTGAGCTGAAGCCCAGCTCTGCCCTTCCTGATGTCCATAGATTTGGGACTGTTCCAGGCCTGACCATTGGTCATAGGCTTGTCCACCCTGACCCTGTGGTATTGCCAGTTGCTACACTCAGGGCCTCTCCCCTATCCTGCGTCCTCCACAGTCAGCAGTCTTCCTTGGAGACAGGGCACATGACTCGCATCTCTTGGTTCCTGGAGTGTCCATTCTGGCTTCATCTTCACGTTCACTTCACAGCGCTAAGCATCATCGTCCTGGGATGACCACAGGAATTCTGGCCATTCTTCTCATTGCCTGGCCTCCAGGAACTTCCTTTGAAGAGCAGTGGGAGGAGCCTCCATAAGCCACTATCTCAGGCTTCCTGCATCCTGCAGAACCAGCACTGTGTGCAGGACACCAAGGTGGGCTGGAAGCTCAAGCAGGACTGAGCCCCTGGGGTCATGGCTGCTGTGGCCTCTGAGTGCCCACAAGGGAGCATGGGAGGAGCCACTTCCTAGTCCCCTGACATACAAACTGGGATTCTCTGAATAGTAAGTGTTTGATTTTAAAGTGTAAAGGAAATATAAGGGGATCTGATAGCATTGTACTACAGGAGCAACATAAGGTTTTAAGGTAAAATCAAAGTAGACAAGGTCCCACAGTGCAGGTAGAATAGACGCACAAGCAATATGAAGAAACAAGGGAAGAAAGTGACACAAACAAATCAATATACCTCCTCAGTAGATTCCATACCATGCACAGTTGGTGCAATGCCAGAGATGGAATTCAGAAATTACATATTCCAAATGTTAGC